>LR752133.1:5155-105748 GCA_902729485.2 Mus minutoides
CTGTCTCATACAGAAGTTGATGCTCACAATCATCTATAAGATGAAACACAGGGCCACACAGTGGAGAAGCTAGAGATAGAACCCCAGGAGCTGAAGGGGTCTGCAACCCTAGAAGAGGAACAACAATATGAACTAACCAGAACCCTCAGAACTCGTGTCTCTAGCTCCACATGAAGCAGAAGATGGCCTAGTCGGCCATCATTGCAGGAAGATTTATTTGGTTTGCAGTTTGAAGAGATAATCCACCATGGTGGTAGTTTGGGATGCATAGAAGAAACATGAGGCCATACTTTATATTTCCCATACAACTAGGAAACAGAGAATGTACAGGAAGTGGGAACAGGCTCCTTCCCTAGAGTTTCAGCAGTCCAGCCTATGGTGGGTGGGACCACCCCTGGGCTGTTGGTCCTGAGTTCTTTCTATCAGAAAGCATGCTGAGCAAGCAGTAGAAAGCAAGCCAGTAAGCAGCACCCCTCCACGGCCTTGACTCCTCCAGCTCCTGCCTTCAGTTCCCTGCCATGTTCGAAATCCTGTCTTGATTTTCCTCAGTGGTGAAATGTGACATGTAGCATAAGCCAAATAAACCCTTTCACCTCCAACTTGGTTTTGTTCATGGTGTTTAATCACAGCCTTAGAAGTCACTAAGATAAATTGGTACTGGGGGGTGGGGCATTGCTGTACCAGACCTGACCAGGTTGGGTTTGGGAGGATTACAAAAGGACTTTGGATCTTTGGGCTAAAAAAAAAGCTCAGTGAGGGAGCTTAGAAGATAAGAGTGTTGAGAGGAATGCAGATGGTGTAGTAGGCTTAGTTTATGAAGTCCTAGCAGGGAACTTAAAGGTCACTTAAAGGCTCTATTGGGGACTTTGCATATTTTGAAAAAAGAATTGACACTTCTGTTAGCTAGTACCAAAGAATCAGCTATGATCAACAAGATACTGAGACCACTAATGTGAAACCTTTGTTTTGCTCTGATTCTTGATGCTGGTCAGCCACAGCTGAGAAAGCAGTATTAACTAAGAAGAGACATTACCACTACAGGATACTACGGTAGTAACTAAGAAGAGACATTACCACTACAGGAAAATCTTCTGGGAAGAAGTTCCTCACAATTAGCACACAGAAACCATGTTCCTGAGGCCATCAACATTGTATCTAATGCTGGCAGTCAAATTGGGTCATCTGTAAGTGTCTCCCAGTGGTACTGATTTTGAAGGCACGAAGGGGGTCAAGGAACTGTTAAGGCTCAGCACTATAAAAGGCCAGTAGAATACATGAGAGAAGGCACAGCCCTGGTAGCAGCTGAAGCCAAAGTCATGAGGGGTCATGAGGATAATTTGAGGCTTGCTGCAGTGAAGAGAGCCCAGGAAGGCTACTGGTGAAAGTGGAGCCCAGTTGCAGCAGAAGACTCCAGTATTTTGGAGTTATGACTACAAAGAACAGAAACAGTAATGAAGTGGAGCCTGTGCAAGCTTAGAAGACAAGTTGTGGGTGTTGCAAAGGATGGAGGTGGAGAAGTGACCCAAGCACCTTGCAGGAGCCCAGAATATGTGAGGAAATCCTAGATGTTGGACACTGAGTTATTTACATTGTTGGAGTCTGGTTTTTCTTTGTTCAGAATGTGGCTGTGCCCTGGTTCTTCCTACTTGAAATAAGAAAGTATTTAATTTTTTTTTATTTATTAGGAGCCCACAGTACAAAAACATTAAGCTTTCAAAAAGATTTCTTTCTTTTTTCTTTCTTTCTTTTTTTTTTTAGTTTTGTAGAGACTTTTGAATATCAAAAGAGGCTGAATGCTTTTACAATTTTAGAATGTTTGTATTTTTAACTCTGTAAGACTTTTTGAGATTCTAAAATGTTTTATATTATGGTGTTGATATAATGTATAGGATCTTGGGGACGAACAAAATGGAAAGGTTATTGCTTAACAATGATGTGTTTGTATGTCAGGCTGTCAAAGGGTCAATTGTGCTGCATAGAATTATAGCAACTTGACATAAGCTATAATCATCTGAGAGGAAGAAATCTCAGTTGAGAAAAATGTCTCCATAAGATCTGCATGTATCCAAGCCTGTAGGGCATGTTTTTAACTAGTGGCTGATGGGGGGTGGGGGGGGCTAGGCCACCAAGGGTAATGACACCTCTAGCCTGGTGGTTCTGGGTTGATGGCTCAGCAGTTAAGAGCACTGGCTGCTCTTTCAGAGGTCCTGATTTCAATTCCCAGCAACCACATGGTGGCTCACACCATCTATAATGTGATCTGATACCCTCTTGTCACATGAAGGTGTACTCATATACATAAAATAAATAGATAAATATTTAATTTAAAAAGTGGGCTAAGAAAGCCAAGAGGAGCAATTCAGTAAGCAACACTCCTCCATGACAGGGCAGGTTGTATGCCCTGATGACCTCCTCTGCCATCAGGATCATTGCCCTGATTGAGTTCTTGTCCTGACTTCCTTCAGTGATGTGGAAACATAAACCAAATAATCCCTTTCATCCCCAACATATTCTTGCTCATGATGTTTAATCAAAGCAGTAGAAAAGTAACCAAAATAGAAGGAAGGGAATAGAGAAAATAAGAAACAAGAAAAAAGAACATGTGTATGTATCCAGGCTGTGACTTCTATAAGTAACAGGTAAGGCAGACAGAAGCCCCACACAGAAAATCACCTTGGTGTTAAGGGCCACAGACTTGTTTTGAGTAAGACCACATCTGACTCACTTCCCCTAACCCTCCCTCTGATACTCTCCAATCTCTTCAGTCTTGCAGGGTGACTCTGCCTACTCCTCTCATGACTAAATAAATACCTCCTGGAGGTCCCCAGGCTACTCCCCTTCCTGGCTTGTTTTCACCCATCTGGAGCAGAACAGTTCCAAGAGATTTCCGATGGGAACTGGTAGTCTGGTAACCAGGCAGGTGTTCCAGCAGCTGGTCGAACCTGGGCAACAGATCAGAAGAGAGTGAGATATCTCTGAGTCCACACAATAAACTCTGAGCAGATACTCTGATAATGAGCCAATGTTCATTAGGAGTGAATGGGCATGGAAGTGCTTATAGACAGTATGGAAGGCATGAGATGCATCGTTTAAAACCTCGCCATTCAATAACAAAGCTAAGCAGTGTGAATTTCTCCTGGTTCCTTCTTTTACTCCTTTTCTTTTATTCATGCACACACTGCACTCTGTGAACACTTATTGAATATTAAGTGGCACTCTCAGAACACAAGTCACAGAAAACTCCAATTAGAGTGCAGGCAGAAGCAGTCCTCCTTCGACTTTCTCAGTGCCTACTTCTTTCTCCCTTCTGGCAGGGAGGGATCATAAATTGGAAACCTCTTTGTGAAGCCTATCATATATTCCAAAGATTGCATTCCTGCTGGAGTACATGGAGGACGCTATGAATGTTCAGATATAACTTGCATTTCAAAGAGAGCCGACAGCATTCAGTGGTGGAGTTAGACATCACAGCCTTCTGCAGCTGATGCTCAAAATGCCCAGTGGGAATGAACTAGGAAGAACACAGCCTGTGAGAGAATCTGTGGGAAATTTCTGGGAGAGGAAGTTGTATGCCCTAATGAACATAAAAGGAAAAAAATACAGTTTCAAAAAGGAAAGAAAAACAAGTCTCAGTACTGGACTCTGAGGTTTTGTAAAGGAGAAACTAACCCCCCCACCCCCTGCTAATTTATTTATTTACTTTACATCCCAATAGCAGCCCCCCTCCTCCCATTTTCTCCCTCATACATCCCTTCCCTCCATCCCTTCCTTCTCCTCTCCGTTGAGAAGGGGGATCCTTCCCCATATAATTCTACCCTGGTGCATCAAGTCTCTGCAGGACTAGGTGCATACCTCTCCCACTAAGGCAGACAAGGCAGCCCAGTTAGGGGGATAGGATCCACAGGTAGGCATCAGATTCTGGGATAGCCTCCCCACTCCCGTTGTTGGGGGACCCACATGAAAACCAAGCTGCTACTTATGTGCCAGGAGCCTAGGTCCAATCCATGCTTCTGGCTCAGTCTCTGGGATCTCCCAAGTGTCCAGGTTAGTTGACACTGTTGGTCTTCTTGTTAAGTCCCTATCCACTTCAGATTCCTCAATCCTTCCCCCAACTCTTTCACCAGACTCTCTGACCTCTGCCTATTGTTTGACTGTGGGTCTCTGAATCTGTTTCCATGCACTGCTAGGTGGAGCTTCTCAGAGGACAGTTATGCTAGGATCCTGTCTGAAAGCATAACAGAATATCATTACTAGTGTCAGGGATAAAATGAGCTCTCTTGCACGTGGTCAATCTTCAGATTTGTTAAGTAAACCAAAGGTGGTAATACTAATCCATCTCATGATTTAAGTCTTAAGGAGCTCAGCTGTAGTTAAGGAAAAAGAGAAAGGAAGACTCTAAACTGATTGAAATCAAGTTTTTATTAGAGACAATTAGGCTTTTAATATTTCACTATACTGAGAGTGGGCAAGATGGTTCGGTGAGTAAAAGAGTTTGCCTCCAGCCAGACAACCTGAGTTCAATTCCCAAGAGCTACATGTTGAAGGTGAGACTGAACTCTGTCCTTCTTACCTGTGCTGTGGCGCTCGAGCCCACACATGCACACAGACATACATATATGTAATTTTAAAAGTTGACTATATTACCCTTTACCCTGACATTTGAGCCTGAGATTCATACCTGCTACAATACTTTTATATATTAATATATGGTTTCCTCTTTCTCTTTTGGTTTTGGTTTTTGGTTTTTTTGGTTGGTCGGGCGGTCGGTCGGTTGATTGGTTGGTTGGTTGGTTGGTTGGTTGGTTTGGTTTTGGTTATTTCTTTTGTTTGTTTTCTTTTTGGTTGATTTTTTTTCTTGTTGTTGCTGTTGTTGTTGTTGTGGCTGCTGCTGCTGTTTTTTGACAATGTCTAGTGAAGCCCAGACTAACCTTGCATTCACCATATACCAAGAATGACCGTGAATTCCTGGTCTCCCAAGTGCGCCCCTATACCTGGAGATCCTGCAGAGCAGTTCAGTTGTCCTTTGTAGAAACTCTGTAAAGAAAGGAGTGACAGGGGTTATCATGGCAACTGTGTTTGAAAAACAAACAAACAAACAAACAAAACAAAATGAAGCTGAAGATTATATAGCACAGGATAATCCAGGTCAACACAGAATTCGTTCCACTTCCTTTCCTAGTTAGTACCTAGTTTTCTTCTTCCTGGCCTCTTCCTCCAGGAATCCCACTCAGCTCTGAATCTGCCTCTCTGTAGAAAGGGTGTTTTGACTTATTTTGGCTTCTTACCAAAGGTTTCTCTGTTCTCACTGTAGGAAGTCATGTATATGAGCCATTTTAGAACAGTAGGGTCACAACCCAAAGGGAAGTCAGGATGCAGTAGAGCTCTGAGGGCTGAAGAAGCAATAAACACAACTGTAAGGCACAAATGACATAGTGAACTTGTCCTTGATTCTATCAACTATGGCGACTCATTCTGGCATGTAGATTATGGCATTAGCCATCTCCAGGAGAGGATGGGTCAAAGCCATAGGCTGCTGTGTCAGACTTCAGAAGCTCTATCTCCTGGAAGTAGGCCCCCAGCCAGAGCCAGCTGCTGTGAATATGTAGTCTGTAATCCAGCCATGGGGGAGAGCTGACAGAGCATGGCATGCTGTCAGACCTCAGACAAGTGAGTGGGTGTTTAGAATAGTGTGCCAGCTGAACCTGGGAGAAGAGTACCAGGAAGAAAACAAAGGATGTGACTGTCCACTCAGTGAGTGCCTGGAGCTAAAGGCCACTCTAAGAACATATGACACAGAATTCACATTTCAACATGTTCAGGAGTTTATTAAAATGCATGGGTCTGGCAGAAGAGAAACACAGAAAAATATTGGAAAGTTAGGGAATTCAGATAAGCACACTTTAAGCCAAGAGCTCTTGTGTCAAAAAAGGGAGGTGGATAATTAGAGAATTTTGAATGAGACTCTGAAAGAGATGGAGGAGGGGCAGGGCAGAGGGGGAAAGGAAGGAAAGAGGGACATGGAGAGGGAGAGGGAGGAAGGAAGAGGGAACACAGCCTGGTCTAAATAGCAAGTCCCAAAGGTCAAAACCAGCTGCAGAGACTCAGTGAAATCCTATTTCAGAAAGACAGAGTGGGGGGAGGGAGACAGGGGAAATGGAAGAAGGAACGAAAGACACTTGTTTAGATATACAAAGTTAAATACCAGAAGAAAATAAAATGCATCTGCCTCTGCAGAGGGAAACTGAAGGACAGAAAGGTCTTTTCAGAGCAGTGGGACAGCTCAGGAGCTAAAATATTGGCTATGGAGTCCTGGTGGCCTCAGTTCTCCCAGATGCCAAGCTGAAAGAGTAGTTATTCCCATGGGCTGTCCACACACAAACCATGGCATGTGCACATGTGCCTGTATGCATGTACATGATGAGGATGATGAAGAAGATGATGATATAAAAATTTAAAGGTACTTAGAAAGGAAATTGCTAGATTTCATGTACTACATTGTTTTAAAACTATTTTGGGTAGTAATAACTGAAATGTACATAGCATAAAACTTTTCTACAATCACTGTATAATTATGGGAAAACACAACTGAGTATGGTAAGCATAGTTACATTTTTTTGAGATAGGGTTTCATTTAGCCCAGGCTTGTCTCAGGTTCACTGAGGATGACCTTGAACTTCTGATTCTACTGCTTCCATATCCCAAATGCTGGAATTACAGGCTAGCACAAGCATATTCAATTTTATATGATGCTGGTGACCAAAGCTGGGGCTTCCTGCATGCTAGCCAAGCACTCTGAACCTGAACTGTATTCTAGCCCACAGTTTTCTTGTAGATCATTTTTAAATTGTGTGTGTTCAAGAATGAGTATGAATGTTCGTATGCATGTATGTGTATGTGTGAGTGACATGAGTGTAGGCCAGGGGAGGTCACAAGAAAATGTCAGATTCTCTGGAGCTGGAACTGAGGTAGTTTTCAACCAAACTGCAGTCTTCTAGATGAATAATACAAGCTTTCAGCTACTGAACTATCATCTCCAGACCAAGCTGTAACAATCTTGGATAACTTCTATGATCACTGTATATTACTTAAATGTTCTCATCATCCCAAACGAGCTCAATAGTAAAACAAAGTCCACTTGTCCTTATCAGTCCCCAATCGTAGACACCCCATATTCTACTCTTCATCTCAATCCTGCTCTACTACTAAGCTGGAAGCAAAGATGTCAGAAAAGAAACCTGAGGGAAAGGTGAGCTCTCTTAGTCTAGAGGAAAGCTTCAGAGGACGTTTCTCTTGCAGAGGGATGGAGGGTGCTCTGTACAGTTCGGATGCAAAGTCAAGACTCAGGGCAGATCATGACAGAGAGTTAGGGAGGTAATGACACTCAAAGGTGTTTTAAAGCTACAGAGGAAACTAGAGAACTTTGTCAGTCATAGATTGTCTGGACTTCCAGGTAAGATGATTAGCTAGAAGCCATGTCAGAACCAATGGATGACTATAGTCTGGGAATTAAAAAGAGGTGGGATATTTCATCAGTTTATCAACTACTTCTGCCCCAGAATCAACTTGATCTACATTCCAAATACTTCCATTATTAGGGTCCATGAACTTTCTCTCCTATAGGAAACACAACAAGATGTCTGAGCCTCCACCAACAGGTGTCTAGAAGATGGAAACTCCCAAGCTCCTGGCAGTAACTGGGGAGCAATAAAGGACCTGGATAAGCATACACTGGAACTCAGGGTGGAACACTGAGAACTAAATAGCTTATGTCACACAGCTCTTCCAGTCTTTGAAGACCTGTCAGTATTACTGACAAGTTCCTCAGTAACCTGTACCCCTAAGTGCCTAGTTGGATTGTTAGATGACATTACAAATCTATTCATTATCCTGAGCAAACTTTAACTCTCAATATATCTGACTTTGCTTTCTGTGCACCAACACAGCATCAAAGCTTGATGGAGATAGTCTATTCCTTTACCACAGTAAGCACTAAATGCAACTTTGTCATAACAATAGGTTGTAATAATGCCATTTTGGAGAATCAAAATTCAATACCAGCAAACGCAGCTATAAACACCAGACCCTTTCTTCTCTGCAAAGCACACATGGCTAACATGTAGCATTTGTATAGACCACTAGGGTTGTGTTTAGGTCATGATGGTATTCAGATCACAGCCACTTCAAATGCCTTTGACTTTTCCCCGTCCTTAAATTCCTGACAGCAGATTTCTCCCATCAGAGGAAGACTACCAAAGATTACAGTGTGATTCTTCAACATGCTCTATCTCCATGAGCACTGCCACATCTAGCAGTGTGTACTGCACATATCAGGCCCCTTTAGAGAACATATGATCAACAAATGTATTCCTCTCTTACATGCCTGGAAAATCTGTTCACTGAGTACAAACTCATCCACATCCTGAGACTCTTCACCACAGAGAGTAGAGTGGGTGGTCCCTAATCAAAAGTGCTCTGAGTTGCTTGGGTTTAAACTATGAGTCTAACCAATTGTGGAGAAGAGAATTGCATTCAAAGGATTAGACCTAAAATAATTGATAATGTTTATTGAAAGGTCTATGTGTCACCTTGAACTATAGTCATTATATATACTCAACCACTGAATGAATTGACTAAGTGTATATGTCACCTCCAAAATTTATGCATGGACTCAATGTGATAGAATTAGAAGGAGAAGAGGCACTAAGGATGGAACCTTTATTAACTGGATTAGTGTTCCATCAGAAGGACTCCAGCCAGGTGTGGTGGTACACACCCCCACACATTCAGTCATAGCACTTGGGAGGTGAAGGCAGGAAGAACAGAAGTTCCAGGTCATCCTCAACTACATAAAGGTTTAAGACCACCCAGACTACATGCCAGGGACTAGTCTCAGCTTGAGACAAGTCCTGAGGAAGAGGTATCTGGGAGTTGCCAAAGAAACAACTCAAAAGTCAGTGATGGGTGCAAGTTGACAACTCTGTGGTCTGCTCAAGATAACCCTCTAGACAGTTCTATAGGCGATTCATGGATTTTCCAACCAAAGTCAGAAAACCTGCTAGAAAAATTCTAAAAGAGCTGTAATAGCTCTTGGGTTTTCTGACCCAAGTCAGAAAAATTCTAAAAGCTTAGCTCTCGAGATAGCTCAGGTCTTGAGACCAAAGCCCGTTCTTTTACTTGCGTATCAATTCTATCATTTGCCCTCTGTTCCATTTTGATTATCCCACAAATCAGTGTTTTATGACCCAAACCCCTTGATTCTTAGAAAAAGACAGCAAGTACATTTTTTAACATAGCAAGACCTTTGCAGTTCTCTGGGCACAGCACTTGTAGTTGCCAAATATAGACATAGGGACTTTTATGTGATACAGTTTGCTTTCTGTTTTCCAACTCCTTCACTGCCTAAGCTTGGCTTTCCTGGGACTTGATCTGTAGACAGATCTTGAGCTCAGAGATCTGCCTGACTTTATTAACACAAACAATAGGCTTAGCTGTGTGGACTCTTTCCCTGAGATTATCAGTACCTTACTTCCTGGTGCTCCTTTATTACTTGACCCATGAGCCTTATTTTTTAACTATTCCTTTTGCTTTACTAACTCATTAGCGCAGTTGCCTCTGTTCTTACAGGTCCATGAAGCCCCTCATACAATTCATATTGCATCTTTATATTTTGCATAGTTGAGAAATCTTGTTTATATATTCTTGAACTCATATTTTTCATAGTTGTTTCCTACAACCTTAATGGCTGTCCTGAAAGTCACAGTATTACTATTTTGCCAAGAAAATGTTACCTCCCAGACTCATACTATTTCTATCATGGACTCATTAACCTTGACAGGGAGAATATTCCCATAACATGAAACTATGTATATTATTAAGCAAATAAGCCTTATACCTACAATAACCATAGCACTCACAAAGAACAAAGTTTCTGTGGCTCTGCTCCAGGGGCAGGAACCATGTCACACTGTCCCTTCCTCAACCATGCTAGCCCTGGCAGCTACACAAGACCTTGAGCCTTTCTGCTCTCTCTTTCAAAGGATGGCAGTATAGAATCCAGAAAAGGTCTCCCTCTATTGCTAATGCCTCAGCTAGAGACGTGTAACCTCCCAAATGGAGAAATACATTTCTGTGACCTGTTTGCCCGCCATTCTGTAATGCCAAGCTACAGAAACCAGAACTGACTAAGGCATGGTGTCCATTTTATCCATCCTTACTTTCAGTGGGCAAATTGAGGCACAAAGACCTTGACTAACTAGCTCAATGATGCATGTGTAGTTCTCTCCAGTCTGTCAGTCAAACTATGCATAGGAAAATATGCATACCTATCTGCAATGCTATGCTTCTTCATACAGAGAGATCTGGAAGGGAATGCAATGTGAGCCAGTGCCAAGGACAAGCAGTGACACACATTGATGGGGTGGGGTGGGGGAAGTGTCTGTCTGTGGAGGATACATGTCTTTTTCGGTGGGGAGGGGGAGGATCTGAGAGGGACACCTGTCTTCCTTCTGGTGTGGAGGAGGGCACAGTTCTTTGTTATCTACAGGTTTCTTGAATTGGCTTGGGGTTCCTCTTACGAAAGAGTACAGTTCAGGATTCTGACCACCAAGCTGGAGAAGCTGAAGAGTCTGTGAGGAACCCGTGTGGCTTGTGAGAACTAAGCAGAAATGAAAAGACTGCAGCACAACACTAAGCGGGCTGTGTGACTACAGTCATGTCTCCTAACTTCCTGGCTTGCATATTTCTCTTGGTTCAAAGGTCAGGCTTTGAAGCACATTGTCTCTGAGGTCTCAAGGTCTGATTTCCTGATACCTCCCCAAACAATTAGGCCACTTGCAGCTCAGTTCCCATGTGTGTGTATTGCTCCTCTGACTCAGCTTCTGCCTTGACCCATCCACCATCTCTGACCCTTCTGACACCATCTGTTGTCCTCAGATGTCCTGATAGTCCAAGAATGTCCGTTTTACACAAGAGGGTTCTCCTGTGTAAGATGAGGCTCTGTATAGGTAAGACATGTTATGAGTAAAGCAGACAAATACATTCATTCTACAATGACATTGTTCTATCAGAAGGATCTTAATTTGGGGCAGTAGATAGAGGTGCCTGCTGCCAAGCCTGAGGCTGTGAGTTCTAACCTCCAGCCTCATGTGGTAGAAAAGAGAACTGACCTCTGCAAATTGTTCTCTGACTTTTACATACATTGTGGTGTAAGGGTATAAGTGCATTTTCACACACACACACACACACACACACACACACACACACACACACACACACATCTGCACACACATACAATAAATAAATATAAAGAAACGAGACAAGGTCTCATTACCTACCACTGACTGACCTGGAACTGGCTGTTTAGAACAGGCTGGTTTCAAATCCACATACATACAAATATATTCTTTTCTTTTATACATATATAATGTGTTGGTGTGTGTGTGTGTGTGTGTGTGTGTGTGTGCATGTGTGTACATGTGTGTACATGTGTGCATGTATGTGAAGCAGATAAAGCAAGTGATATTTTATAAAATTGTTTCCCAAAGCCGGGCGTGGTGGTGCACGCCTTTAATCCCAGCACTCGGGAGGCAGAGGCAGGTGGATTTCTGAGTTCGAGGCCAGCCTGGTCTACAAAGTGAGTGCCAGGACAGCCAGGGCTATACAGAGAAACCCTGTCTCAAAAAACAAAACAAAACAAAATTGTTTCCCAAATCAACAGATTATATTTGTCCATAGAAACTTATGCCTCACCTAGACCTGTGGAAACAAACACTGTAACTCCACAGTAATTTTGCACGAGCACCTGGTACTGCTGTGCTATGTGGAGTTCAGTGTAGAACCAACCTCATTGACCATGAGAACCTAGAAAAGCTTTGTATTCATCATAGCTACCTAACTTGTTCACGCCCTATCATTTTATACAACTCAAAATCAAGAAGACTCTAACATTCCATTCTCTTTATCATTACATCATGCTAATATAATCTCTGTGTCATGCTGATGATCTCTGTTACATTCACAGGAACCAATTCCATTCCTGTCTCGCAGATCCCAAGAGAGCTATGGACTTATACACCTGGGAAATTTCCCAGTGTTAACCAGAGAGGTGTTAACTAAACACATGCTCTAGCTGAGCCTGACAGATGTGTTTACATACCAACTTTTTACAAGGCCCTGACTAATTCCCGAGGAGCAAGCACCCTTCCTCAGAGCCAGGGCTCTCTGTAGAGCCTGTCTGCGCTTGTTTTTCAACTCTCTGCACATGTGACTTGTTCCTTGGGAAGTTTGTTTATTTATGCTGGGACGCATCATCCGTTTTCCCACTGCAAAGGCTGACTCCACTCTCATGTGAATCTGGGATAGCTAAAGTGCCCGTGACCTGGAGGTCCACAAGCTGCCCACTCCCCAGCATCTCCTAGCCCAGCATCTCCTCTGTCACCTCTCATTTCCTGTCCTACATCCTTCCCTGTCTTCTCACTGTGGTCCAAAGTTCCCTACTGCTCCTCTTTACCTTATTCCTCCTATTAGTCAGTGCTTTATTAGCACATACAAATTATGCCCAATACCTGATTCAATGTGACATTTGTACACACATGTAATATACTTTCATCATATGCTCCCTGGATTATTCTCTCCTGCACTGCTCCCACTCCTGATCTCTTTCCTCTTCATTACTAGTCCCCTTTGTAACTTGATGCCTTTCATTGTCAGCTAATGAGTTTAATTATGACTACATATAGGTATATGGGTGTGGGGTTAGTTGCAGGAGCTTGAACAACTTACCAGTGAACACTGTTTCTCCACACCCTAGAAATACTGTGTATAGGTCTTTAGTGATGGCTGGCTCTTGTATAGATTCTGGATGTGCAACATGATATTTTGATATATTCAAACATATGAATGTTTACTATAGTCAAACATTGTCTCACACAGTGAACCCTTTGTGTGTGTGTGTGTGTGTGTGTGTGTCTCTGTCTGTCTGTCTGTCTGTCTGTCTGTCTGTCTGTCTGTCTGTCTGGGATAAGAACACTTGCCTTCTACTGTCTGAAAAATTCTCAGTCCATAGTCATACCAAGTCATCTATAACTAGTCATTGAGTTGGATAAACTCTTCCAGTCTCCCAAACCAAATGGAAACACAAGTTTGTTAAGCTCCATCCCCCATTCTCCACCCCCAGGGCCAGAGGTGAGGAACAGGAACAATGAACAAGGCTCACCCAGTGCTACTCCCAGAAGCTCTCTCCACAGCCACTGACAGACTTAGGTTTAATTAGTTCTGGGACAGAGTTGGAGGCGTTGGTTTGGACAGATGTTAAAGTTCACAATAAAGTAGACAATGCAGATCGCAATCTGGGCTGAACAGTTCTGCTCTTTCATTACAACATCACATTTGCATGTGATTAGCCATCTCCTGGATTCTGTTGCTGAGAACAAACTTTCATACACTAAGAAAACAAAGAATGTGAAGTTCTTTCCTGGAAACATCATCTCCTGCTGGTTGATTATTTATAATACCTTTGTGTACTGAGAACACAGAACCCAAAATGGTGACACATGACCGTGATCCTAAGACTAAGGAAGCCACAGCAGAAATACCACAAATAGTTTGAGGTCATCCTTTGCTATGGAGTGAAATTTAGGTCAACCTGGGCTACAGAAAGAGACTCTGACTCAAAAACACAAAAACAAACTCTAAAATTATGATAAATTTTATAATTGATACATATATTTAATGTGGGATAAGCACTAGAAATGGTTTCTATAGTAAGGTATAGAATCAACAACGTGGACTTTGGATTTTGGTGCAACAAAACAGAGCCTTCTTTCCTGCATGTTCTATTCAAATAAGAGTAATTATGAGTCAGGCATGACAGTGCATACCTGTCACCCCAGCACTTAGGAATGGGAGGCAGAAAGATCAGAAGTTCAAGGTCATCTTCAGCAACATGAGTCCAGCCTGAGCTACAGGAGATACTGCATATATTGAAGTAATTCTCTGCATTAAAAGATACCCAAGGACATATTTTCTGCTTAATGCTACCAACTATTTTAGCATTTTCAAATTTTCCAAAGTGTATTTTAACTAACGGAGACTCGTTATGTTGAATTGCTTCTAAAGCTACATGAAACATGTATTGTTATTTAGGAGTTGAGCAGATACCACCAGTAGCAAGCTGTTTAGACTGTGATATTGAAACTAACTCAGTTAAAATCCTTATCTTCCCTTTTTCATCTTCTAGAGAATCATCAAGACTACCAACAGTCTAGAATTAAATTCATTCAGATGTAGAGATTCTGTCCTACCCTCTCACTGATATGAAATACCTATGCAGTGGTCAGAATCCTAAACATGGTGCCAGCAGATTTTCAGAGACTTCCCTTTTGTGTTTAGATTGGTGTATATCTGTTAGGTGTCATGAGGAGGGTTCTGGGAGGAGGTCTGAGGGCTCACTTGGGTCGATTCTAGTGTCTGTCTCTTGAACCCCACAGCCTTTACTGAAATGCTGGTGAGCAAAGTGGTGGACTATATTCAGAGCAAGAACTTCTGGGATTATCTCATGGGTATGCAATTTTGGGGTGTACCAACAGGGGAGTCCCCATTGCTGCTATCAATGATGTGAAGAAGTATCCAGAGTGTAATACAACTTGGAAATTGGCTTCTATTTGCATGCATGTAACACATGAAATAGCTCTGCTCATTCAGGGAGGACAACTTATCAACTATGAGATGATAAGCGAGCATCTGCAAAGCAGTGCTGTGAACAACTGTTGAAGGGGAAAACACCCTGGCCACTGCAGCCAAGGCCGAGATGACATCAGCATAGTCTTACTAAGGGAACATGGAATCTACCTCTAAGAACTATGCCAACGTTATGCAATAGCCAACTCTCTGCTGACTGATCTGTTGGAGTCTAAGAGTTGCCCCACAAACCACACAAACACTGATCTCAGTCAGACAGAGATGACTTGTTGAATGCACACCTTAATACTGATATATGAGGACTGTAGCTCAGACAGAGCTGAGCCATAGCATTGAACATCTTTCTCTGTCAGCTTATGAAAGAAAAATACAAAAAAAAAAAAAAAAAAAAAAAAAAAAAAAAAAAAAAAAAAAAAAAAAAAAAAAAAAAAAAAAAAAAAAAAAAAAAAAAAAAAAAAAAAAAAAAAAACATTGAGTTAAATGCTCCTCCGGGTGGTCAATTCTGACTCAAGTCATTTTACACATACAGTTCATATTGACCTTTAACTTGATGGGTCCTACATAAAGCTTTGTTATATTTCATTTTTTCTGAACATTTCTTTACTAGATATTTTCTTCATTTACATTTCAAATGCTATCTTTATGTCCCCCTCCCCTGCTCCACAACCCACCCACACCCTCTTCCAGGCCCTGGCAATCCCCTGTACTGGGGCATATAATCATTGTAAGACCAAAGGCCTCTCCTCCCAACAATGGCCAACTAGGTCATATTCTGATACATATGCATCTAAAGACACAAGCTCAGGGGGTTCTGGTTAGTTCATATGGCTGTTCCTCCTATAGGGTTACAGACCCCTTTGACTCCTTGGGTACTTTCTCTAGCTCCTCTATAAGGGGCCCTGTGTTCCATCCAATAGATGACTGTGAGCATTCACTTCTGTATTTGCCAGGCACTGAAAAAACCTCACAAAAGGAAACTACATCAGGGTCATGTCAGCAAAATCTTGTTGGCATATGCAATAATGTCTGCATTTGGTGGCTGATTATATATAGATTTCCATTTGGGGTAGTCTCTGCATGGTCGTTCCTTCCATCTTAGCTCCAAACTTTGTCTCTGTAACTCTTTCCATGGGTATTTTGTTCCCCATTCTGAGGAGGGACAAAGTATCCACACTTTGGTCTTCCTTCTTCTTGAGTTTCATGTGTTTTGCAAATTGTATTTTGGGTATTCTAAGTTTCTGGGCTAATATCGACTTAACAGTGAGTGCATATCATGTGAGTTCTTTTGTGATTAGGTTAGCTCACTCAGGATGATATCTTCCAGATCCATCTATGTGGCCAAGAATTTCATAAATTCATTGTTTGTAATAGCTGAGTAGTACTCCATTGTGTAAATGTACCACATTTTCTGTATCCATTCCTCTGTTGAGGGACATCTGGGTTCTTTCCAGATTCTGACTATTATAAATAAGGCTGCTATGAACATAGTGGAGCATGTGTTTTTATTACAAGTTGGAACATGTTCTGGGTATATGCCCAGAAGAGATATTGCTGGATTCTACTGTAGTACTATGTTGGGTGAATTTGCTTCCTTTCGTTCTAGAGCTTTTAGGTGTGCTGTCAGACTGCTAGTGTATGCTCTCTCTAGTTTCTTTTTGGAGGCACTCAAGGCTATGAGTTTTCCTCTTAGGACTGCTTTCATTGTGTTTGGGTATGTTGTGGCTTCATTTTCATTAAACTCTAAAAAGTATTTAATTTCTTTCTTTATTTCTTCCTTGACAAAGGTATTATTGAATAGAGTGTTGTTCAGTTTCCACATGAATGTTGGCTTTCCATTATTCATGCTGTTATTGAAGATCAGCCTTAGTCCGTGTTGATCTGATAGGATGCATGAAAAAATTTCAATATTTTTGTATCTATTGAGGCCTGTTTTGTGACCAATTATATGGTCAGTTTTGGGGAAGATACCATGAGATGCTGAGAAGGTATATACTTTTGTTTTAGGATAAAATGTTCTGTAGATACCTGTTAAATCCATTTGGTTCATAACTGCTGTTAGTTTCAATGTGTCTCTGTTTAGCTTCTGTTTCCAAGATCTGTACGTTGATGAGAGTGGGGAGTTGAAGCCTCCCACTATTATTGTGTGAGGTGCAATGTGTTCTTTGAGCTTTACTAGAGTTTCCTTAATAAATGTGGATGCCCTTGCATTTGGAGCATAAATATACAGAATTGAGAGTTAATTGGAACATTTTACCTTTAATGATTATGAAGTGCCCCTCCTTGTCTTTTTTGATAACTTTGGGTTGGAAATCGATTTTATTCAATATTAGAATGGCTACTCAAGCATGTTTCTTTGAACAGTTTGCTTTGAAAATTGTTTTCCAGCCTTTTACTCTGAGGTAGTATCTGTCTTTGTCCCTGAGGTAGGTTTCCTGTATGCAACAAAATGTAGGGTCCAGTTTATGTAGCAAGTCGGTTAGTATATGTCTTTTTGGGGGGAATTGAGTCCATTGATATTAAGAGATATTAAGGAAAAGTAATTGTTGCTTCCTGTTACTTTTTGTTGTTAGAGTTGGGATTCTGTTATTGCGGCTGTCTTCTTTTAGGTTTGTTGAAGGATTTCTTTCTTGCTTTTTCTAATGTGTCATTTCCCTCATTGTGTTGAAGTTTTCCCTTTACTATCCTTTGAAGGGTTGCAGTGGTGGAAAGATATTGTGTGAATTTGCTTTTGTCATGGAATACCTTGGTTTCTCCATCTATGGTAATTGAGAATTTTGCTGGGTATAGTAGCCTGGGCTCACATTTGTGTGAGCAAATTAGGGTCTGCATAACATCTGTCCATGATCTTCTGGCTTTCATAGTCTCTGGTGAGAAGTATGGTGTAATTCTACTAAGTTTGCCTTCATAGGTTTTTTTCCTTACTGCTTTTAATATTCTATCTTTATTTAATGCATTTGTTGTTCTGATTATTATGTATCTGGAGGAATTTCTTTTCTGGTCCAGTCTATTTGGAGTTCTGTAGGCTTTTTGTTTGTTCATGGGCATCTCTTTCTTTAGGTTAGGAAAGTTTTCTTCTATAATTTTATTGAAGACATTTACTGGCCCTTTAAGTTGAAATCTTCATTCTCATCTATGCCTATTATCCGTAGATTTGGTCTTCTCATTGTGTCCTGGATTTCCTGGATGTTTTGAGTTAGGGTCTTTTTGGATTTTGCATTTTCTTTCATTGTTGTGCCCATGTTCTCTATGGAATCTTCTGCACCTGAGATTCTCTCTTTCATCTCTTGTATTCTGTTGCTGATGCTCGCATCTATGGTTCCTGATTTCTTTCCTAGGATTTCTATGTCCAAAGTTGTCTCACTTTGGGTTTTCTTTATTGTTTCTACTTCCATTTTTAGATCTTGGATGATTATGTTCAATTCTATCACCTGTTTGAGTTTTCCTGTAATTCTTTAAGGAATTTTTGTGTTTCCTCTTTAAGGACTTCTACCTCTTTAGCATTGTTTTCCTGTAATTCTTTAAGAAATTCTACCTTTTAGCAGTGTTCTCTTGTACTTCTTTAATTGAGTTATTAATGCCCTTTTTAAAATCCTCTATCAGCATCATGAGATATAATTTTAAATCTGAATCTTGCTTTTTGGATGTGTTGGGGGTATCCAGGACTTGCTGTGGTGGGCATACTGAGTTCTGATGTTGCCCAGTGATCTTGGTTTCTGTTAGTAAAATTCTTACATTTGCCTTTCACCATCTGGTAATCTCTTGTGTTAGATGTTCTCTCTATCTCTGGCTGGAGCTTGTTCCTCCTGTGATTCTGTTAGCTTCTGTCAGCACTCCTGGGAGTCCAACTCACTCTTGAGTCCCTGTGGTCAGAGCTCTTTCTGCAGGCAAGCTCTCCTCTTGCTGGGAATATGCCCAGAAGTCTGGAGCTCAGATCTACTTCCTGACCCCCTGGGTTAGAGCCCTCCCTGGAGGCTGACACTCCTCTGGCAAGGAAGATGCCCAGGTTCTGGGTCTCAGCTCTGCCTCCTGGCTGAGGATGAAGGCCCAAAGGGGCCCTGTCCAAGAAGCTCAATTGCTTCTGCCTCCCACTTGCTCTCCTGCATATATTAGTCTCAGTGTTCCCAAGATCCTGGGTGTGCTAGGACCTGCCCAGTTTGTGCCCAAGATGGTGTGGGGCTGGAGCCACCAGAAGGAATCCTAGCCTCTGGTTGGGCGGGGTTCCTTTACCCCTGTTCATGCTGGCACAAGACCCTCCAGGATTCTTTGGAACAGATGTTGCATTGTACCTACCAGTACTCCCAAGGTCTTGGGTGTGTTAGGGTGCTTGCAGTGTGGAGAGTCCTCTGGGGACCTTGAGACCCTCCGTGGGCTTTGAGCCGAAGATGGCTGTATTTCTTAAGACTAAAAACCTTAGAACAAATAGAGCATAACAAGACATGAGATCAGCATGACCTTGCTCAGAGTCAAGTTATTTTTCTATGTCAATGAATGGTAGGCATATTAAAGCAACAATATGACATAGCTGGCAGGCATGGAACAAAATGGCTATAACTATGCTGGGGCAGTGGTGCAGATCTCAATATTATCAATGCTAAAGTTTATTTGTCTTTATCACAAGTAGTTCAAAATATGCAACTAATTTAATAATTTTGAATGATGGTTCTATCTACAGTAATGTATATACATCTTGGCTGAAGTGATTAAGAGCAGTGGCTACTCTTACAGAAAACCTGAATTTGTTTCCCAGTACTTTCATGCCTGGGAAGGATTGCTTGTAAATTCATTTCCTAGGGATCTGATTCCCAGTTCTGATCTTTGCAGGCACTGCATACACATAGTACACATACATTCTAAGGCACACAAATGTATACACAAATGCATACATTTAAAATAAAAAAATAAAAATAATAAAATAAATGAACAAAAAGCAGGAATCATTATCTAATACAAACCATTGCAAAAAGAATGACTCATGAAAATGAGAAAAGAGACATGACAGAAACTCAGCAAGTGCAAATACCCATACATGAGGGAAATTAAGACTATAAATCACTATTTCTTAGAGCAAACCACCATAACAGTAATGCCATTTTTCATTGGTGATGATTTTTTTTATTTTTTTTATTAGATGTTTTCTTATTTTACATTTCAAATGCTACCCCAAAAGTTCCCTATACCCTCCCCCTGCCCTGCTCCTCTATCCACCCACTTCCATTTCTTGGCCCTGGCATTCCCCTGTATTGGGGCATAATAAAGTTTGCAATACCAAGGGGCCTCTCTTCCCAATGATGGCTGGCTAGGCCATCTTCTGCTACATATGCAGGTAGAGACACGAGCTCTGGGGGTCCTGGTTGGTTCATATTGTGTACATCTTATAGGGTTGCAGACCTAAACTATGTTGTTTCTTTCTGTCCCAGAAGTTGTGTCGATTCTGCAATCCGCTCACTCACCCTTCACAGTCTGCAAGCTAACCTGTGCAGACTGGTCTCTGAAGGTTCTGGGACACAAGAATATTCCCTCACCTGCTTCTGCAGGCAGAGCCCTCCCAGGCGGACACCTCTCCTCTGGAGGGGAAGGTGCCCGGATGTCTGGAGCCTGAAACTGGGTCTGTCCCAGAAGCTGTGTTGCTTCTGCTGTCCTAGAAGCTGTGTCACTTCTGCAGTCTGCACTCTCACCTGCACAGACTGGTCTCTGAGGAACCTGGGACCCAAGATGTCTCCCTCACAAGCTCCGGAAGGCAAAACCCTCCCGGTCAGATACCTCTCCTCTGGTGGGGAAGATGCCCAGATGTCTCGGACCCAAAAGTGGGTCTGTCCCAGAAGTTGTGTCGCTTCTGCAGTCCTCACTCTCACCTGAGCAGACTGGTCTCTGAGGGATCTGGGATCCAAAACCTCACAAGCTCCAGCAGGCAGCATTGGTGATGTTTCTGTGTATGTATATGTGCAGATATGAACTTACATACACCATGTGTACCCTGGTATCCTTGGAAGCCAGAAGAGGTTGACAGACTCACTGGAACTGGAGTTTACAGGAAGTTAGGAGCCACGTGATTGCATAATCTGCAAGAGCATCACATGCTTTTAAATGCTGAACAATCTCTCTAGTCTCTATATTTGACTTATATATAGTATATATAATATATAGTATATATAAAATATCTTATAATATATTATATATCAATATATTTAGTATATGTATACTATATATACCATATATGTTATTTATATATGATTATTTAATATTATATTAAAATTATATTATAAAATTTATTTTAATATATTTTGACTTATATTTTAAAATATTAATATATAAATACATTAGTTTTAATATGTTGCTATATTAAAATATATAATAGCATTCTTATAAATAATACATAAATATATTATATATTATGATAGATATATATTAACTATATATTATATCTTATATATTATGTTATATATTTATTATATACCACATGATAAACATGAATATTAGTATAAATTATTATATATAAATATACATATACTATATATGCAAAAATACTTGGAAAATAGGTCAAGTATGTTTATATCTAGTTTTTCTGTACTTTCTAGAACACATTTGTAATTTTTATTTTATGATAAGAAAAATTAGTTCTTCAACTATTTTTTCATCTCTGTCATTCAAAAAGAGCACATTATGCCTCTCTTTTAAGAAGGGTCTTTTGTCTGCAATGACAGAGCTTCCTAGAGTTTAGTCCTCTCAGGGTCGTCTCCATTTAGGATCAAACAGCTGTACTCAGCATGTTCTATCAGGTTAAGCATTTGGCTCAGCAGTAGAAAGCTTGTTTGACTTGTGAGGCCTGGGCACCACCTTTAGTCCCTTCTCCCAAATACATATAGTAAATAAAATTCTACTCAGTGAGATTACAAAAATGAAATAATACTTTACCATGGGATCTCAAATTAGTTTATACACCCATCTTCCTAGGAGTGTGGATTTCCATAACTCAGGAACATAACTATGGATTCACAAAATCTCTTTACTTGTGTTTTATCTTTGAGTCCTAGTTACACTACATAACTCCTCTGCCTCAGTCTTCCAAAGGGCTAGAATTACAGGCCTGAGCTAGCATACCTAAATTCCTTCTTAATCTTTTCTAAGAGAGTAATAATGACTTTCCACAGTCATGCCATTCTCTGAAAAAATTAATATTCATGTATCTCTTACTTAAGCAGACAGACTGTACTGTTGCTGTAAAAATGTGGATTATAATATTTTTCCCAGAAGATGAAGCATTCAGGAAGATCTTGCTAAATACTCTACAGATATTTCGGCCCTTTCTGTCAGAGCCAGGCAACAGATACCATTCATTAAATTACAAGTTAATGTCTGGAACTGAAGTTTCAAGAGAAGCAAAGTGACTCTTTCTATGCCTGGGGGAAGAGGAAGAAGGAATGCATAAGCTGTGAAAAACTCAAACTTATTCTCATTCCAATCATAATTAACCATAGTCTTTGAAAAAGATTTGTTTTTATTTGATGTGCATGAATGTTTGCCTGCATAAATGTTGTATGTGTACTACATGGAGGCTAGAGGCAGGCATCACCTGTGAGCCACTAGGTAAGTGACAAAAAAAAAAAAAACTCTGGTCCTCTGGAAAAGAAGCTGGTGTTCTTAACCACTGAGCCAACTCTTTAGCCCCTCAAGTTATAATTAAAGAATAAATTGCCAAGCACGGTGGGTGATCCTGTAATCTAGATGTGGCAAGAAGAATCTTGACTTTCGTATTTAAAGCCAGCCTGGGCTACTCACCAAGATTCTATATCAAAATAAAAAAGATAAATATGTAAATAAATAGAATTCATTCCTTCTCCCACTAAAGCTGATACAATCAAGTGCTTCCCTATTCATCTGTAGCAGACAAAAACACAGAGTATATACATCCTGGCTAATGGAAGTCAAAGACTTCAAAAGAGGGCTTGAGCAATAAAAGCTGATAGATCAGGCCAGCAAGATATCTCCATGGATAAAGAAAGGCACTTGCTGCCAAGCCCGATGACAAGAGTTTGAGCTCAAATACCCACATGGTAGAAGGAGAAAACAAACTCCCACAAGTTGTTCTCTAACACAAACACACACACTTAATTAAGAAATTCATTTATTAATTAACATAATTTTTAAAGGCAGAGATAAGTAGCTTGAGAGACCAGAGCTCATCATTCCAGAGCACTGGCTACTCATCAAGATGACCAGAGTTCAGTTTCTAGCAGTCAAATCAGTATGCTCACAATCACCTCTCACTCCAACTCCAGGGAGACACCTGCCTCTGGCCTCTTCAGTCACCCACACATGTGCTGACTTTAAAGGTAATTGTTATTAAAAAAAAAAAAAAGAAAGAAAGAAAGAAAGAAAGAAAGAAAGAAAGAAAGAAAGAAAGAAAAGAAAAACTCTATGAAATTATATCTGTTTCACTGTGATTCTTTGGGAAGGAGTACTAAGTTATGATAATTCTTTGATTTAGACAGTAAGTTACCAAAAGCAGATTCCCAATATAAGATGTTCTTAAAGTTTATAGAAATGGAAAATCGAATGGCTTTCTAGGAGAGTGTTGTAAACAGTCGCCTTTCCATTTCTTTTCTTAGCTAATCAGAAACAATGAGAACATAATGGAGCTACTGGAAAATATGAGCATTCAGAAGGCACACTGCCATCCCCGTGACTTTCCTATGTGACGATATGAATACTGCAGTCCAACGACTGTCTGGTGCTAGGGAGCTCAGCATCGAGTGAGGAGGTAAAGATCCATCCAGAATCCAAAGCAGCAGATCTCAATTCCCTATATGAGTAACTCTAGGTGTACTAGGCACACTACTGTGAGAACTAAGCACAAGGCCATCAGCTGTCTATGGAGGTCAGAGGTGGCTGCCTGGAAGAGGTGATGTTTGATTTGATATGTGGAAAATCAAAAAGGATGAAAATAGTCCAAGGGTCACAATGTCAAGAAGAAGCTGGATTCCTAAGAGAAAGAACAGTATGTTTTATGGATATTGGTTCAAAGACACAGAGGAAACACAGATGGAGCTGAGAAATATTTAGACAGTGAAATCCAGAGGAGGAAGCCATGGATTGGATAAACATGGAAAACAAAAATAAACTGTCAAAGGATGAGACCCAACACCCACAAGACACCAAAGTAGTATTGTCCACAGTGAACTGATTAACAGCATGTGATATCTCAAGAGCAGAGCACTTCTTCTGTGATGTTTCTCTCAGAACTTAACCAAGAGGAAAATATCAAAAACTAAAATCAAAACTCCTTTGATAAATTACCAAGTAGATGCCCCATACTTCCAAGTTCCAAAATACTACCAAAGAGCAGTTAATAGAAAGTTCGAGGCCAGCCTGGTCTACAGAGTGAGTTCCAGGACAGCCAGGGCTACACAGAGAAACCCTGTCTCGAAAAACAAAAAACAAAAAACAAAAAAAAAAAAAAGAAGGCAAAGCTTAAAGCTAGGAGGCAGAAGTGGCTGCTACAGCAGCCCCAGGCTCAAGAAGCTCTGGACTCCACCTCCCTCGGCAACACTACAAATGTACATATCTGGTCCTTTTCCAAGGAATTCAATTACCATATGAAAGGGTTACTGTGCCTCTGCTTTGTTCGGAGTCGCAACTCTTGTTCTGGGTGGAGAACAGGCATTCCAAACTATGGGAAAGGGGATTACTGCCCCCATGAGAGGATTGCTTCTCCTTTCCAGAAGGCCCCTCTCAAGGCAGGTGTTTGTAGCTCATTCTGCCTGGCAGCAGGGTGAGTCAGCCCTGTGACCTGCCCGTTTTCTCTGAGTTAGGAAAAGTGTAACTTTTCTTTATTCCCTTTCTTCTAGTGGGTGAAGGGAGATACTGTACAAAGCCTGAGCATCTTTCCCTGGCATTCTGGGCTTTCTCAGTCCTTCTGCAGTCCTCCTCTGCCAGTGGACCTCCACAGCAAACAGCATGGCCTTCTCTCCCTTTCCACATCCCTTTCCAGGCAACAGCTAAGATTTACAGCTCACTTGCTCTATTGTCTTTCTCTTAAATTTTAATAAAATAGTCTATGAGTTCAAACAACCAAAACAAAACAATCCTAACTTCTTTTATTTCAGAGATTAAGAACCCCCAAAGAACCACAGTTTCCCCAATAACAAGGCATTCATGAATGAGTGGGTTAAGACATTGTGATACACACAAAATCTAATTGTTTGAATGTCTCTAAAAGGTTATGTACCAAGGTGATGGGGTGTATGGTAAAGCTGAAACTGGGTCACAAACTCTCTAAATGTATGGTTATTGAAGTCACCATGCAGAAGAGAAGACAGAAAAGCAGGAGCATGGAAAGCAGAGAGAGAAAACCAAGGAGCAGGGGACAGGAAGGGGGGGAAGGAGAAAGGGAGGGAGAAAGAGAGAGAGAGAGAGAGAGAGAGAGAGAGAGAGAGAAAACCAAATATCTTGGAGGAGAGGAAGTCCAGTCCCTGAGCTGGAAAGGTCAGATTAAAGGGTGGAATGTGCCAGCCATTCCTTGTGACACTGAGGGATGTTGGGAGAGCCTGGAGACCAAGCCCACGTTAACTGGTTAAATAGGCATCTCAGCTGCTTGTCCTGGATCTCTTCCCATTGTGATCTGAAAAGAGGGTCCTTGTTGCTATGTATGAGACACAGCTTCCTTGATCTTGGGCTTCCTCTGCTTGAGCACCAAGAACTGAATAACATTCCATGATCTATCTCTGTTAACATAGAGTTAAGTCTCAAACACTGGTACCTATTTAACATATCAAAGTGAACTTGGTCACTGGGTTCTCCCAGCATTCCTCAGTCCCCACTGATTACAGGGTCTTTCTGGCATATATATATATATATATATATATATATATATATATATATATATATATATTCCTGTACCCTGAACTCACCAACCCAGGAAGCTGGGTTGCTCCATCCTTATACAATCCAGCCATTTCGATCACCCACCCTTTTTGCACCTTTGTTCTCTTGACTGTTTCTCATTCCCCTCTCTGCCTTCTCCTTTCCTTACCCCTTTCCTCCAATGGCTCAGGATCAAGTCCACTCTGGACTCTCTAAGATGTGTCTCCCTCTGGCTGTGCTCTCCCACGTACCTAGGTATGATTTTATTCTCCATCACACTTAGGAGCAGTCATGTCCTTGCCTTTTCTTTTTATGTTATTTTATTTTTTTTGTTCACATAGGACAACATATGATTCCATGTCAGGCAGCTTTAAAAAAACAAAACCAAGTAACTTTGCCACATGTTGCAGTACTGACCAACTCCCAGGCATTATACTGAGTGAAATTAATTGTTCACAAAGTGAAAGTGCTCTGTAGTACACCAGATTCCCTGGAACTTCAGATACAGGCCATTGTGAGCTGCCTTGTGGGCTCTGGGTCCTTGGCAAGAACAACAAGGACTCTCAACCCCCAAGTCATCCCTCCAGACAAATAAATAGCCCAAATGTACCCTTCTTTCCTAAATTGCTCTTGTCTGAGTGTGGTCTGACTATGTAACTCTGACTGGCCTGGAACTCAAAAAATCTTTCTGCCTCTGCTTCTGAGATGCTAAGATTAACAGTACCTTACCATGTCCAGCAGATATTTTTATTTTTTGCCACAATAAAAATAATTATATACAGGTAGTGGCACCCACTCTTAATTCCAACAACTGGGAGGCAGAGCAAGTTCCAGGATAGCCAGGAGTGCACAGAGAAACCTTGTCCCCAAAAACAAACAAATTTAAACATTTTTAAAAGCAGTTCCATTTCTCAAGAGACTATGAATTTTCTTAGCAATATGAAATTTTGATGTGATGATCGTCCCACACCATTGTATTCATATATGAGAAAGATTAACATAATTTGAATTAACATTGGCATATCCCTTACTAGTTGCTATTTTCATTTATGATATATATATATATATATATATATATATATATATATATATATATATATATAAACACAGCCATATATAATTAATACAGTTCCTTGTGAATCCTTCAGTTACTATTGCAAAAGGCAAGATTGGCAAAGATTTTTTAAAAATTAATTGATTTATAGGTCTTTAATTTTTTATTTTATTTATTTATTTTTAAATATTGCCAGGGCTGGCAAGACGGCTCAGCGGTTAAGAGTACTGACTGCTCTTCCGAAGGTACTGAGTTCGAGTCCCAGAAACCACATGGTGGCTCACAACCATCTGTAATGAGATCTGACTTCCTCTTCTGGTGTGTCTGAAGATAGCTACAGTGTACTTACATATAATAATAAATAAATTTTTGGAAAGAAAAATATTGCCAAATGTAGAAGTACTTGTGAATTCCAGTACTCAGGAGATAGAGGCAGTGAAATAACAAATTTGAGTCCAGCTTTGGATATGGAGCAACTCCATCTTAAATATATGTCTACATTTGACCTGACCCTATCTAAGCTTATGTGCAGACACCCAACTAGTCATGTCAGAAAACAAAACAAAACAAAACAAAACAAAACAAAAGGCTGGCAGTGATTTGCAACAGAAACTTGGAAAGACAGGCCTCAACAACTCAGGCTTCATCTCTAAGGAAGGAAGCCTGCCCACTTGGTAGGACTTCAGTACTTCAGTGGGAGGAACCTCAAGTGTGATGTTTTTGTTCTCATTTGTAGAGGGTTGCTATATAGATTAGATGAAATTACAGTGTGCCCCTTGATAAGTTATATGTGATAAAATGAGCCAATTCAAGCCAAATTAAAGTATAAAGGCAGGTGTAGTAGGGGCAAATCTTGGGCAGGTACAGCAGTCCAAAGGAATGAAGCCAGGAAGTCATAATGCAAACAGGAAGACAGAGGAAAGGGGGATAGAAAGTTCAGGGTAGAAGGTGGGACATGTCAGCCCTGCCCTGTAACAGGTAGGGATTGAGAGATGCTGGGAGAACCTGGAGGCCAGGTTCATTTTGGTTTATTAAAAAAGCATTTGTTCCCTGTCAAAAACCCAACAATCCTCTTAGATGTGTTCATTGCTTCAAGGTGAAGGAAGCCAACAGTTAAGTGTAGAAACTGCTGGCTGGGTGACTCACAGTGAGCAGAAATGTGATCGTCTGAAAATCCATGTATTGAGGTATTGGGATATTGTGGTTCTGCTTCCAACATGATGCTTTGAACTATTTCTCACATGCTCAAACAAGACAAACAAAGAAAGCAAATGGATCCAAGCTCACCTTTTATAATAGTGTTAACCCCACCCCAATCCTGGGTAAGGTCTCACTGTTGGGAACAAAGAGTGATAAGAAGGAACTTAAGGAAGGAATGTGTTAACTCAGAAGTTTGATGATGTAATCTGTCAGGAATCAGAAGGCACAACAATGGGAATAGGTATGGCTATGTCAGCAGAAATCGTGAAGCTGTTCACTCACATCATTGTGGTCCAGTGAACAGACAAATATGTGTAGATAATTTATACATGTATATTATAGTTATATACATGAAAGATACCCATATCGTATATTTATGTACGATAAACACATATCACAAAGTGGAAAGGTTGTGCTATAAGACCTAAGACCCTTCCACAGCTTTCTCCATCTGTTCCTACCCAGGTTCCAAAGGCTCTTTCACACTCAAACTGTAACAAATGTCTCACCATTCAACGCTGGAGTGATGGCAATTAAGTGTTAACACAATACTGGATATGGAGGCCACACTTGTAATCCTAGCACTTAGCAGGTCCAGACAGGAGAGTATCTCTGGATGTTAGGCCACTCCATACTATGCAGTGTATCCAGAGACAGGCAATGCTATCTAGCAAGACCCTATCTCAAAAAACAAACAAACAAACAAACAAACAAACAAACAAAAAACGGTTTGGTGAGAGTGCTTGTAATCTTAGTACTCGGGAGACAGGAGGATGAAAAGCGTGAGTTCAAGGCTAGCCTCGGGTACACAGAGAAGTCCAGGTCAGTCTGAGGTATAAACTGCTCTGTTTCAAAACAAACAAATAAACAAAAGAAAACATTCGGTCTGGCATGGCAGCCACACCATTAATCCTAGGCCTCAGGAAGCAGAGGCTATTGGATCTCTGTGAGTTTAAGGCCAGCCTGCTCTACTTAAAAAGGTCCAGTCCGTCAAGGACTACAAAGTGAGTGTTGTAGAAAATATTTAATCTCAAATCAGGAGTTTCTACCCCACTTTTGGTCATTCAGATAAAAGACACCCAACTAGTATATTTATAATAAACCTTTAATGCACTAAAGTTGGGCAGATATCTATCCTCTAATCTATTATGTCTACTTCACTGCCAATAACCCTGAGATATGACTTGCCATGTTCCATGGCATCTCTCCTCTCTCTACCCTCTCTCCTCTTTCCACCTCTCTCTCTCCTTCCTCATGGTCTTTTCAGACCCCCCAAGCCCAGGAACCCAAAGCACTTCTATTTCTCGTCTGCCCAGTTCTTAAACACAGGCATCTTTATTCATCAATCAGGAATAACTTGTGGGTCAAGGAAACATAGCACTTCTCCTTCTAGGGGCAACCAGGCCTTGGGGGATAGTATTTAGCATTACAACACATAGCAAGAAACCAAACCCCAACCTCATCAAGTGAGACAGTGTAACAAAAGAAAAGCAAACAAAACAACAAGAAATAATAAGTTGCAACATGAATTTTGGAGGGGACAGTCATTGAAATCGTAGCACCCTGTAACACACTATAACTCTCTGCTTACTACCAGGCCTGTTAGACTGCATGTCCTGGGGGAACACCATTCTTTCTTCTTTCTTCTTCATTCATTTACTTATTGTTATATTCCCAACCCACCTCACATTCCCCCTTTGTCTTTCTTGAGACAGAGTCTTACTATGTAGCCCAGGCTGGCTTTGAACATTTAATCTTTTTACTTCCTGTGCCTTCCCCGTGCTGGTATTATGGGTATGTGTCATCAAACCCTACCATCTAAGGCCTTTAAATAAACTGTCACAAACTAGGCCTTTGTCATTCTTTCAGGTCTTTGTCATTCTTTGTCAAATCAGTCATTTGAAAACCATGGGAAAAGATAAAAATGACTCAGCTTCAATCTTCTCAGATAGGAATGAGAGTTGTAATCATTAATTAAATATTCAAGACTTCAAAGCAGCCTCTGGAGAAGCTAGGAGTGAGTGCAGCACAGGCACTGTGTTCACAGGGCTTTGTAACCTCGATTAATTAGTGTTTACACCCCACTGTGAGGTCATTGCATAATAGCAGAGAATATAATTACACGTTATTATTACACACAATGTGCTATTACATTGAAACACTCATGAGAATTGCTAATATTAAAACATGCCATCTGGCCAAGCCCATAAAAATATGTATGTATGTATGTATGTATGTATGTATGTATGTATGTATGTACGTATGTATGTATTTTATAGAAAAGTGTTTTGATCTGTCAATCTGAGTCCCAGAAGTGATTTGAAATTGGCTAAATGTCATGAAAAGTAGGAGTGTTTTGCTTTGCTTTGTTTTGGTAATTATGCCTGGAGAAGGGGACCAGGAAGAGATTCGGAGCACCCACATATAGGAACACAGCACAATTTTCCTGTGGCTTACAGGATCCTAACTGAAGCAGGATCCACTTGCTATAAAGCAGACAGAAGTGAACCTTGAGACTTGGGTGATCTGGTCAATAGTGGAGTGNTTTTTTTTTGGTACCAAACAGGTAAAGTTTCAAGAGCATATGAAAGTCTCTTTTAACTGTCCTTAGTGAAGTTAGTGAGCAGATATAAAGGAGCTGAGGTTGAAGATCTTACTGAATGCATGGCATGGGACACTGCCTTGAGTATCTGTAAACAAAAGTAACCCTAGGGGAAGCCTGTCTGTGTCAGCACAGGTCAGGAACTCTGCCCTCTCCATTCCCTGAGGCTCTTCCAGACCCAGCACTTTTGGGGAATTTGTCAGGCAACACCTAGATTCCTGACTGACTACTGTGCTTGTAGACAGTTAAGTCACTCTCCAACTATAACTGAATGCAAATGACACCCATGGATGAAACAGTGAGCTTTGATGGCTGTGAATAGGGTTTAGCAGGAAAGGTACCTGCTCATTAAGCCTGGTGACCTGAGTTTGAGCCCTAGGACCCACATGGTAGAAGGATGGAACTCAGTTCGCTAAGTTGATCTATGACTGATTTAAAAAAATGTACTTGAAGTGGTCTTGAAAACAAAAATAAAACAGACTATAGACTCACACTACAGGCTAAAAAACAGTAAGATGGTTCAGAAATAGTTTAGAAAGGCTGATAATGGATAGTTAGTATAAAATGTCAACTCTTTATTTAAAGTCATTATATTCTTAGAGTTCTGGAAATGTTTAAATCAGTATGTTTTTATCTATCATCTACTATTGTCCATAAAGTTATAGACACTGTCAAATCTGCAGAATATGTAGGATTAGCATGTTTCTATAACCACATACTGAAAATAGCATGTCGTTATTTCATACACTGACAGCATATTTTAATTCTCACAGGACCATGTTCTCTAACACCAAAACCATTATCCCATTTTCACAAGAGAAAAGCCACAGGGTTATTTTAAGCACTAAGATATCTTCTTTAAATACCTCTAAATTATGTGGCTAAGGGGTTTCTATTATTTATGGACCATATCCAAGTTATAGCTCTTTTTCTTAATCAGACCCCAAGAAACATGGTATACAAATTTGTCACCTTGATGCTGTACTGTCAGCTTCTCTTGGTTTGTTTAATTTAGTAAGGTCTCCCATAACCCCCAACTCCATTAGGTCAGAATGCTAAACTTTGGGGATTGTATTTTTCCCCCAGTCTTTCCATCCTGTCTGAAGCTGAGATTCTTGTCTCCACAAAGATTCTTTTATTAAAAAATATTTGTTGTATTATGTATGTGTGTGTGTGTGTGTGTGTGTGTGTGCGCGCGCGCGCGCACAGGAACACATGCATGGGTACCCTTGGAGGCCAGAAGAGAGCAGCATATCCCTTGAACTGGAGTTGCAGATGTTTGTGTGCTGCTCCATGTGGATGGTAGGAACAAAATCCAGGTCCTCTCCAAGAGCAACACATGCTCTTAACCACTGAGCCATCTCTCCAGTCTCTTTCTCACAGGGCTTCCATGGAGGACTTTTTCCATTGTTGTTTTGTTATTTCTGAACAAGTTTCTTGAGATAGCTTGATGCCTCTGAAGTGTGTTAGGAAGAAAAGCAACAAAAGGACATTGAAATTGTACAACAGTCAGAGTGTTGACCTGAAAAGTTTAGGCAGCAGCTCATTTATACATTCTGGGTATTCATAGCTTTGTGGCACAGGCCTGTAATGGCACCTACTCAGGCATAATGAGTTCAATACCAGCCTGGGCAATTAGCCTGCCCCATTGTCTTCACCCAATTCTCCCTGCTCCCTGGCCCCCAAATATTCTAGAAGAATATATTTTAAAAGGGTTTATCAGTATTTTTCTCTTTCTTTCTTTCTTTCTTTCTTTCTTTCTTTCTTTCTTTCTTTCTTTCTTTCTTTCATTCTTTCTTTCTTTCTTTCTTCCTTTCTTTCTTTCCTTCTTGCTTGCTTTTTTTCTTTTTCTTTCCATAGTTTCTCTGTGCAATATTGACTGTTTTTGGAACTCACTGTGTATACTAGGCTGGCTTGAACTCAAAGAACTGCCTGCCTCTGCCTCCTAAGTGCTGGGATAAAAGGCATGTGCCACTATGCGCAGTTCAAAATTGTATTTTACTTTTTTCTCTTTTTGTTTCTTTTCTCGTTGTTATGACAGAATATATGATGGAAGTAACTTAAAGAAGAAGGGATTAATGTTGGCTCATGGTTTAACAGGATACCATCCATCACAGTGGGGAAACCACAGTAGAGTTTTCAGTTGCAAGACTGTATGGCTGAGATTCCTCACACCCTGACAGACTAACAGACCAAAGGCTGAAAACAGATAAAAATTTCTGGGCAAGTAAATCCCCAAATTCACTCTGAGGCAACTCACTTCCTCTAGTCAGGATCTACGCTTGAACATTCCATGTTCCTCACAAAACAATACCGCCAGCTTAGGCAAGTATTAGACCCTTGAGCCTGGCATGGCTTTGACACTTCAACCAGTGTTTTCTATTAAGTACAGTGGCATTGTAGTCTATTAATGCATTACCTCAACCTTTACTTTTATAACACTGTAGTTTGTGATACTTACTTTTTAAATGATAGCAACAGCAAAACTTGATAACAACTTTTGTACTAAACATTATCTCCATCTGGAAAAAAGTTGCAGATTTTTTTAAAGTGCTCACATTGGTAATTCTCATTTCAATGCTGGGATATATTTAAAGAAATATTTTCTTATTGTTTGCAACTACTTGCAAAATAGTTCAGATTTCTTTTTAGGTCATAAAATGTACCAAATTATTTTTACTTTGGAAGGGAAATTGAGATGCCTATTTATATGCACCTTCTGTTCAAAAAAAAAAAAAAAAACAAAAAAACAGAATGTTTTTGAGGAAAGGTCTCATGGATCCCTGGGCAGCCTCGAGTTCACCATGTTCCTGAAGATGACCGTGACAACTAACTAACTGATCACTCCACCTCTACCTCCCAAGTGCCGGGATTATAGCTGAGAGCTACCATGCCTGATAAGAGCAAACCACCAGCCCAGACAGGGTTCTTTTTGTAGCCTGGCTGTTCTGGAATTCTCTCTGCATAACTCATGGAGATTCACCTGCATCTGTGTCTCCAGTGCTGGGATTAAAGGTGTGCACCACAACCGCCCTTCGAGAACAAATTTTTAAAGTACCTACTGTTGGCCAGTGAAATGGCTAAGGGGTTAAGAAGAGTGGCTGCTCAGCTGGAGGACCTGAGTTTGATCTCTAGGACTCGAGTGGTGGAAGGAGAAAATAGATTCCTGAAAGCTGTCCTGTCACCTTCATTTTGTACCCCAACACATACACACATACAAAATAAATGCAGTTCATTTAGTATTTAAAACACATACACGTGCACAGCTAAGTGTGGTGGATCAAACCCTTAATCCTAGTGCCCAGGAGGCAGAGGCTGGTGGCTCTCTGTGAGATCTCTCAGTTTGAGGCCAGCATGTTCTACAAAGTGAGTTCCAAGAAAATCAAAGTTGCTTCACAGAGAAGCCTTGTCTCAAAAAACAAAACAAATGAATGAACACCAGCATTAACCATAAAAAAATAAAATGAAACTAAACAAACAAGCAAGACAACAACCAGAAACAAAAGTAGCTAATATGGTTAATGTATTCTCCATTTAAATACCAAAACTAACAGCAGCAAATGGTTAGAAGAATTAATTTAGCTTTTTACTAGCTTGCTGTGAATTTTGGCAAAGCAGCCTCTTTGAGTCTGTAAAATTAGTAAAACAATGCTCCTCGTGCTTGTGATAATATGTGGACATCTGTCATTGTCAAGGCTTCAGTAATCCCTTTTGCCTATGGAAGATACAGTTCCCTGCCTACTTCAATTCTGGAACAGTGGTTAACCCTGAGAGTCCAACCCGTCTTCAGACCACACGGTATACCAGATGAGCACTCAGAACACACAATCTGTCTCTTTGCTGAGACACGGCAGGTCCCAGTTACTTCTTTGTTGCTGTGAAGAGGCTTCACAACCAAGGCAACTTATAGAAGAAAAAGTTTATAGAGGTTGCAGTTCCAGAAGGCAAGTGTCTTGACATCGCTCCTGAAAGGAGCATAACAAGACGCGGGTGGTCATGATGTTGAAGCAGTGACTAAGAATTCACACTCTTTTTGTAAGTAGGAGGTAGAGAGAAAGCTAATTGGGAAAGGCAGGGACTTTTGAAATCTCAAAGCCAACCCTCAGTGGCACACCTCCTCCAACAAGGTCAATCTATTCCAAAGAGTGCCACAACTGAGGACAAGTATTCAGTATCTGAGAGTATGGGGCTCATTCTCATTCAAACCACCACAAGACACATACATGATCTTCAGAAGACTGGAAATCCTCTTTTAACTTTGCTATCTGTTTTGTGGAACATCAAGACTCAAGCTTTGGAGTTGATTGTCTGACCTATTATCAGAAAGAAAATATCTATGAAAAGTCAAAGAACTAATTAGGCATAGAAAAGATCTTAATGGTGTTATAGGTTAAGTCAGATGTGCCTCTGACTTTCAGTAAGTAAGTCTGCCCACAAAAAAGTTTCCCTTGGGTAAGAAGCCCCACTCTAAACTGAGGAGCTGATGGCTTGCAGAAGAGGAAGAGTCAGTTTTCTTTAAGGATGTAGCTCCAGTTAGGACACCATGCTCCAGTGAATGGCCCTACATTCATACAAGCAACACAAATTGGACTCAATAGGGGCAGGTGAAGACATGAAGTTGGTAGGAATTAAGAGGAAGGAAGGTCTTGGAACAGTTCGGGGAGGAATAAGGGGTGAGTGTCTTAGTCAGGATTTCTATTCCTGCACAAAACATCATAACCAAGAAGCAATTTGGGGAGGAAAGGGTTTATTCAGATCCACGTTGCTCTATGTCACCAAAGTAAGTCAGGACAGGAACTCACACACAACAGGAACTTGGAGGCAGGAGCTGATGCACAGGCCATGGAGGGATGTTATTTATTGGCTTGCTTCCCCTGGCTTGCTCAGCTTGCTTCCGTATAGAACCCAGGACCACCAGCCCAGGGATGGCACCACCTACAATGGGTCCTCCCACCATTGATTACTAATTGAGAAAATGCCTTATTGCTGTATCTCATGGAGGCATTTCCTCAAGGGAGGCTCCTTTCTCTGTGATAACTTCAGAGCTTCAGCTTGTGTCAAGTTGACATAAAACCAGCCACTACAGTGAGTATGATCCAAATTCATTGTATGCGTGTATAAAATTCTCAGAGTACTAATAAAAATATTATATTGGGGCTGGAGAGATGGCTCAGGGGTTAAGAACACTGACTGCTCTTCCAGAGGTCCTGAGTCCAATTCCAAGCAACCACATGGTGGCTCACAACCATCTGTTATGAGATCTGATGCCCTCTTCTGGTGTGTCTGAAAAGAACAATGGTGTACTCATATATGTGAAATAAATAAATACATCTTTAAAAAAATATTATATTAAGACAACAGGGCCAGGCATGGTGGCACATACCTCCAATTCAAACATTCTAGAGGCAGAGGCAAGAGGATCTCTGTGACTTTGAAGGCAGCCTGCCCTAAAGAGGGAGCTCCAGGATAGTCAGGGCTACAGATCAAGCAAGGCCCTGTCTAAGAAAACCCAACATTAACAGCAGAGACCCCTTGAGTCAAAACTGGTTCAAGTCCATTGAAATGCTGTGACTGACTAATTTTTGACTAATACCAAGAGTTACACGAGAGAGTATGAGAAATGTAAAGACCTGTATGAGCAAAAAGTTACCATTCTGTCTTGAGGAATACCACACCATATCTACAGAAAAATACTACAACTAATATCATGAGACAAAATGACCTTTAGGAATGCGTAGTCAAAACTGTGCCAGGGATGGAGAGCTGTCTTTGATGTTAAGAGCTCTTACTGCTTTCAAAGCTCTTTCAGCTTAGTGTCTAGTGCACATACTAGGCAGTTCTTCCAACTCTCCATTACTCCAACTCCAGGGGTTCTATCACTCTCTCTATGCTCATAAGCCTCTGCATACATGTGACATACTCACATAGACACACAAAGAGAGGGAGTAAGACACAGAGAGAGAAGGAAATAAAAAATGAAAATAAATCTTTTTTTTTAAGGTCTGTACCATGCAGCATCCCTTGACAAATATAATCATGCTATGGCTTTTCTTAACATCTCATGGTTTTAAAAATAAAGTAAAAGTAAAAAGGGTGTACTACTGAGCACTCTACATGATGCTTCAAGAGCTTGACACCAGGACTAGAGATATGTGCATCAGGTCAAAGCACTTGGCGTTCTTTCAGAGAATCTGGGTTCAAACTACAACATCTACTTGGTGGCTCACAACCATGTGTAACTCCAGTTCTTGAGGCTATAATGTCCTCTTCTGAGCTCCACAAGCATAAGGCACACATGGCACACAGACATACATGCAGACAGAACATACTCCATTTCATAAGATAAAAATAAATAAACCTTTAAAAATTGAAAATTAAAAATAAATTTTCCTATAAATGTTCACCAGGGAGCCATGGAGATGGTTCAGTGAGTAAAGAAAGTTCTGCTTACACAAACATGAGCATCTGACTTTGAATCTCCAGCTCCCCACAAAAAGCCAGGCATGTCGTTGTGTGCCTATAATCCCAGAGCTGGAAAGCCAAGACAGTATGATGGCCAGCCATTGTAGCCAATCAGTGAGTTCCAAGCCAATAAGAGACCCAGTCTCAAACAATGAAGTATAGAAAAATTGGGGGAGAAACCCAGAATCAGCCTCTGGCCTCTACACATGGACAAAACATCCACTGCTTACCCACACCTCCCTCCCACCATTTGGCTATGTTGTCTGCCACAGGGTTGCTCCCATTCCTTCATATATTCTATAAACTGTGTTTGCCTCTTCAAAGTGAACACTCAAAGAACAGATTGCTAGGATGGCTTGTAGTTTTTCTTTCTTGCATAATGATGCCTTGTCCCCAGTCCAGCACTCTTCCTCCTCCAGTATTAAACTGGATTGCTACCTTAAAAGGCAAGGAACAGTGGCTGTGTTTGTCGCTGCTGGAATGGAATAAACAAACAGCTGTGGTTAGTGCGTAGGCATTTGAGATGCTCAGAATGCACATTGTTTGGATATCTGTCTGAGCTCTGAGGTTTCCAGGACAGAAGTCCACTTAGAACTTAGTGCATAGGTGAAGGGAAAACATCAAGGGCAGACTGAACCTGGAGGCCTGGCTCAGCTCCTTCCTAAGTTCAGTGGGAGGTGTAGCAGTGGGAGTAGACTTTGAATAGCCCCCAGTGTGATGTGGGGGAGGACAATTTTCTTACACATCAGAAAATAAAATAGGACAGATCTGTTTTTAGTCTGTGTTTCTGCCTCTTTACCAAATTGAAAAGCCCTGTGATTTGTCTGAAAGTGTAGAGCTGCCTTCAGTCTTCCGGTGTAGCTAAGGATGACCTTAGACTCCTGAACCTTCCTACCTCAACTGCGTGAGTGCTGGAATTACAGGTATGTGGGACCATACCCAACTCACAATGTTACTTTTAATTATTTGGATGTATTTGAGCACAATCCACAATCTTTCCCTTTATGGGACAGGAAAGAGTGTGAGCAGACATTGTTTCCAACGAGAGCAATGAAATGTGAGTGGCCAACCTATAAAAAGAATCATAGAGAAATGTATGCAATTAGCTAGCTTCAAAATGGGGGTTAAAACCTCACAGTTGTACATGGAAAAATTACTCAGCAGTTATGAACACTAGCTGCTCTTCTTTTTTTTTTTCCAATTTTTATTAAATATTTTCTTGATTTACATTTCAAATGCTATCCCGAAAGTCCCCTATACCCTCCCCCATCCCCCGCCCTGCTCCCCTACCCACCCACTCCCACATCTTGGCCCTGGAATTCCCCTGTATTGGGGCATATAAAGTTTGCAAGACCAAGGGGTCTCTCTTCTCAATGATAGCCGAATAGGCCATCTTCTGCTACATATGCAGGTAGAGACATGAGCTCTGGGGGTACTGGTTAGTTCACACTGTTCTTCCACCTATAGGGTTGTAGACCCCTTCAGCTCCTTGGGTACTTTCTCTAGCTCCTCCATTGGGATCCCTGTGTTCCATCCTATAGATGATCCACATCCTGTAGTGGATCCTATAGAAGCATCCACTTCTGTTTTTGCCAGGCACTGGCATAGTCTCACATGAGATAGCTATATCAGGGCCCTTTCAGCAAAATCTTGCTGGCATATACAATAGTGTCTACGTTTGGTGGCTGATTATGGGATGGATCCCCGGCTGCAGCAGTCACTGGTTGGTCTATCCTTTTGTCTAAGCTCCATATTTGATCTCTGTAACTCCTTCAATGTGTGCTTTGTTCCTAATTCTAAGAAGGGGCAAAGTGTCCACACTTTGGTCTTCATTCTTCTTGAGTTTCATGTGTTTTGGTCTTCATTCTTCTTGATTTTGTGTGTGTCGTACTCCATAAAGCCAGGGGACATAAGACAAAGCTAGAGGAGACAATATTATTGGGGATGATGACTGGGAAGGCTTCTCAAAGAATCAGGAAAATAAGGCTTCAGACATGATGTTTTATCTTCCTGGTGTAGGGATGATTATTCATAAGAATATCATGCATGTAGACTTGCACACCTGTCATCTCAGCACTGATGAGGAAGGGGCTGGAATTCAAGGTCACCCTCAAATACAGAAAGAGTTTGAGAAAAGCCTGGGCTATGTGAGACTAAACAAAACAGATACCTTTGATGAGCTTGGTGTTCTACCAGAGAGGAAACCCAGGACCTCCACAGAAGCCAAAAGAGAAATCCCCATCTTCAAATGTTTAATTTAGTTGAAGTAGAGAAATACTGGGTTGAGGTTGGACCATGAATGAGTTATCCTTCCAACAAGTAAAGTGAACAAGTTGCTATGATCTCCAGGGTCAAGAAAATCTTTTCTAATAATGAAATATAAGCAACTAAGATCAAGAAATAAAAATCTATACCTGTACTACTACAGCCGGGCTTTGTTCCATAAAGCCAGTCTCTCAATTTGCACACATTCCCCAAATATTAGGGGATAGATGGAGCAGGGGTTACAAGTGCTTACAGTTCTTCCACAAAATCGAGGTATACATCCTAAAACCTACATCAAGCTGTTAACAATTACAGTATGTAACTCCAATTCTAGGGAACTCTGAGGCCTTTCTCTGTCTTTTGGATACCTGCATACACTGTGCACAAAAACCCATGCAGTTACACATATTTGCATACATAGATATAAAGAAATATCTAGTTCTATCTTCACATGGGGGACAGAATTGAATTAAACATCTTTAGTGTCTCTTTCCAAGTCCCAATAGATGATTCAACTCTGTACCATCTCATATGCTGGTTAATTAATATGAGAATGTAGTTTGTATATTATATGTAGACCAGAAAATTTGTGTCATAAATAAAGCCAAATGTTGTATTTGAGACTTTGTCCTATTTTTCCAAGGTAAACTGAACTCACAAACACACACACCCTGTCTCTTATAGTCCCAGGGAAGGGGACAATCAAAACCAAAGGACAGAGTCAAAGTGAATGACAGGGCTGGCTAGAGTGTCACATGCCTATAGCCTCAGAATTTAAAAGGTAGAGGCAGGAGAATCATGAGGTCAGTACCATTCTAGGCTACGTAGTGAGTTTGAAACCAGCCTGGGCTTCATAAAAATGTGCTTTAAAAACCCACAAAAACAGACAAACAAAACCAGACAAGAACACCTGGTAACTGCAAAACTGTGGAATTAAACCCTTGAGATTTCTGTGTGCTTTGGAACTTCTGTGTGGTTGCAAGTTGAATGCCAGCCACCATTCTGCCTCATCTGTAACCTCTGAGCATGCCTTAGATGGAACTTTCCAGTAACAATTTCCCATCTTTTCATCCTATTTTTAGTTCTGATGATACATCAACCAAAATGTAATCACCAGGTTTCTGTTGCCTTACTTGAAAGCTCTCTATGTTTTAACCTCAATAAAGTTCTGGAAAAGTGAGGGCAAACACATTTCCCAGCAGATCCCTTGGGAGAGAACTAAGGACTTTGAAGTATAGCACTTATGTCAAGTTCCATGAAGAGGAATATCTTAATTACTCTATACTCTTAACTTTTCTTCCACTCATGTGAGAGGACAGTGGGTTTGGAGCATCAACTGTTGTAGTGGATACAGTTCTTTCTGGTCCAGGAAGGACAAAAACAAATTTTACTTTTGCTTCTTCTTTCAGGAGATCCTTGTTGAGTCTGTCTGATATAAGCAAGATGCTGTTTTTGTCTTTGACTTAAAAGCAACAGTCAATAAAATAAGCTAATACATGGATTCTAATGTATAGAGAACACTATAGATGAATGTAGTAACCTTTAATTTTGGCACTCAGGAGGCATAGGCAGTCAGATGTCTGCATTTGAGCCCAGTCTGGTGTACATAGCCCAGTGAGTTCCGCACCAGCTAGGGCTACATACTGAGGCTTTATCTAAAAATGAAAGATGGGCTGGTGAGATGGCTCAGCGGGTAAGAGCACCCGACTGCTCTTCCGAAGGTGATAAGTTCAAATCCCAGCATCCACATGGTGGCTCACAACCATCCGTAACGAGATCTGGCGCCCTCTTCTGGAGTGTCTGAAGACAGCTACAGTGTACTTACATATAATAAATAAAATAAATCTTTAAAAAAAAATGAAAGATGGAATTCTTGCCAGATCTGTATTCATCCAGCAAGTTGTGATATCATTTGAACTTCATCTGTAATGAGTAGTCATTGCAAATATCCCACAGTGACTAGAGAGATGGCTAAGTGGTTAAGAGCTCTTTACAGAGTTCTAGAGGAATCTAATTCAGTTCCCAGCAACCACATTGGATGGCTCAAAACTTCCTGTAACTCCAGTTCCATATATATATGATCAACATTTCTGGTCTCTCAGGGAACCTGCATTCATATGTCACACACACACACCTTTAAAAAATGGAATCTTAAAAAAACAAACAAACAAACAAATAAACTTGTCTGGCTATCTTATTCATTAGCCAGTAACATTGAGGTGGCACCAGAAGACAGTCATCATTGCAAACCTTTCTTCCTTAAACGTGCCCTGCAGCGTGGCAGTGCCACAGGATCCCATGGTTTTCTTGTGCACCACAGCAGGACTTGCTGAGTAGAATGAGCTATGGAAAAGACTCTACAGAAGACCCTTCTACATCCTCTAGTATCACACTTGTGTTCATGACTCTCAACATGCTTTTATGATTTTTAAAGACAATCCCCAAAGCTAAAACATAAAATAAATAGAAAGATTTTTATTTTGTTTTGTTTCAGCCTGAGCTGACTGAGCTATGAAGTTGAGTCTGGCCAAGAACAACCCGTCTTCCTTGCCTCCAAGACCCAAAATTTAAACATGTTCCTCCCCACTCAGATGGAAACTGGCTTCTTGGTGACCTCTTGACCCTCTTCAAGATTCCTCTCACCAGTCCATACAGTGCCTTTTGAGCAATGAAGCTTAACTGCAGCCTGATTCCAGATAAAGAAAAAATAAGATAGCAGCCCTGGAGAGATAGAAGCCAGCAGGTTGGCACACCTAGGAGCTTGGACTCCATCCAGTCAATCAGTGAGGGCACTGAAGAAGTTCAAGCCCAGACAATATGTCTTGCTTTTTCAGAAAAATAAGTCTATCTTCAACTACTGATTAAAGAATGGCTCAGTGGACCCATGGACATGAGCCAAAGGCTTATTCTTATTCTCCAAGTACTCAGGGCTAAACAATTGCTGAAGCCAGAGCTAGAAGGAAAGAAAACTGTTGCTGGAAATACTAAGGTAGCTTGGAATCCTGGAGGTACCAAGGTTATCAAGTTTTCCCCTCAGTCAAATAAGGAGGCATTAGGGTGGGGTGGGGACAGGGGGCAGGGGGCAGGGAGTGAATGCAATTAGAAGAGCAGGTTTAAAAAAATGCCTCTGGGATGTTCATTGTAGAGACATATTGTTGCTAGGAGCTTGGAGAAACAGATATGGGTTTCTGCCAGAAATGCAGCTGCCAGAAGAATCATCAGGAGGTGTCAGTTTGGAAGGAGAGGGACAATTTTAAGGCATAATCCTTTAGTCTGTGCACTTAAATGGATGGTTAGTCTTTGTGAAATGCTTGCTTATTTATTTGCTTTGAGATAGGGTCTGTGGTGGTTTGAATATGCTAGGCCCAGGGAGTGGCACTATTAGGAGGTGTGTCCTTGTTAGATTAGGTGTGGCCTTGTTGAAGGAAGTGTGTCATTGTGGACATGGGCTTTAAGAACCTCATCCTATCTTCCTGGAAGCCAGTCTTTTCCTGTTTGCCTCTGAAACAAGATTTTGTAACTCTCAACTTCTCCTGGACCATGCCTGACTGGGTGCCATGTTCCCACCTTGATGGTAATAGACTAAACCTCTGAACCTGTAAGCCAGCCACAATTAAATATTGTCCTTATAAGAGTTGTTCTGGTCTGTTTACAACAGTAAAACCCTAACTAAGACAGGGTTTCAATATACAGTACATGTGGCCTAAAATAAACTTCTGAGACTATAGGCAAGAACCCCATACCTGGTTGAGAAGAAAAGGTTGTTGTTGCTGTTACAATTAGCTGGAGGTATGTATGTGTGTGTGTATGCATACATATGTGTGGTTGTGTGTGTATGCATGTTCATATATGTGTGGTTGCACAAGTGAATGAGGTGACAAGGTGGTGTCAGTAGTCTTTTTGGTCTACCTTACTCAATGAGGTAGGGTATCCAGCTGGAACAGGTTGGGACAGTCTGGCTTGCCGCTTGCTTTAGGGGTTTCTGGTGTCCATCCTCCACTCATGGGGATTACAGGCAGCTACACCCCCTTGACTTTTGTGTGATTTGGGAACTGAACTCTGGTGCTCACGTTTGCTTGGCAAGTGATTTATCCACTAATTCACTTGCTATCCTGATGCTATTTTCATGCTAACTCACTTGGTCTTGTGTTAAAGAACATGAGTGGACCACGGGTTCCTTCTTACCTGTAACTCCTTAGCCACTTCTCAGTCTCTGGAATGGCGGGGAGAAATGATTAGCAGGAAGCAAATCCTGTGGTAGGACATTGGTCTGCAAAGGTGGAACAGTTTTTTTGTTGTTGTTGCTGTTTGTTTGTTTACTTGCTTGCTTTGTTTTATTTTTTTAATTTATTTTGGTTTCTTTTTTCTTTCTTTCTTTTTTTTTGGTTTTTCAAGACAGGGTTTCTCGGTGTAGCCTTGGCTGTCCAGGAACTCACCCTGTAGACCATGCTAGCCTCGAACTCAGAAATCCACCTGCTTCTGCCTCCCGAGTGCTGGGATTAAAGGCATGCGCCACCATGCTCAGCTTGTCTTATTTTTCAAAACAGTCTTTCTGTGAAACTAAAATTTCCAGAGGTCCTCCAATCTCTGCTTCCAAGTGCTGGGATTAAAAATGTGCACCACCACCTCCCAGCACTTGGGAGGCAGAGTCCGGTGGATTTCTGAGTTCGAGGCCAGCCTGGTCTACAAAGTGAGTTCCAGGACAGCCAGAAATACACAGAGAAACCCTGTCTCAAAAAAACCTTAAAAAAAAATGTGCACCACCATTGCTGGCTAGTTCATTCTTCCTAAACTACTGTGAGTTTTCAGGAGCCAAGCAGCACATAAAAGTGAACTTAGAAACCCCTCCTCTCTCCTCCTCCTCTTCCTCTTCCTCCTTTTTCTCCCCATCCTTCTCCTCTTGTTCGATCTCCTGCCCCTCCTCCCCTTCTCCTCTTTTCCCTCTCTTTCCTCCCCTTCCCTCTTCACCCTCTCCTCCCTTCTCCCCTCCTCCTTCTACCCTCTCTTCTTCCTCTTCTTCCTCTTTTTCCTCTCCTCCCTCTTCTGCCCCTCATTCTTCTCACTTTCTTCCCTTTCCTCCACATCCTTCCTCTACCTTCAGCCCTCTTTTCTCTCTCTTCTCTCCTCCCTATCAGACATGCTCTGTCACTATTTATATCCTTGTTTCTTCTCTTCATCTTTCTCTATTCTCAACATGAAAGAAAAAGCCAGATGGTGAGTCATCCCTCAGTCTTCTGAGTGAAGGACCTGTAAGACAAGTTTTCAGCACACCCATGCCTGGAGCTACTGGCTTCTAAACCTACCACCAGGGAACCATAGTGCTCAGAAACTTTCTCCCAAAGGAAAGGCATCCTAGGAAAGGAAAGGGACCCCAACTATCCCTCATTTACACCTGGCGCTCCCTATCAAGTGCACCCCTCCTCTCTGCATAAAACTATAACCACTGGTCTAGAATGAAACATCATGTTTTGTTTTGGTTTTGTTTCCTTTTTTCCATTATAATTTTAACAGTATTTGCCTAGAATACATGAAGTTCAAGTTTAATCTCCAGTGCCACTGAAGTTCAAGTTTAATCTCCAGTGCCACTGAAAACCAGGCAGAGAGATCAAGAGTTCATGATTATCATCTAACTTGTAGTGAGATCAAGTCCATCCTGAGATACAGGAGACCCTGTCTCCAAAAAAACGTAAGAGTGAACAGGACATCCTGAGAGCCTTTTCTGCAGCTGGCCTGCTCTGGTGCACTGAAACCTTGTCTTTACAGTGGAATGGGAACAAGAGCTGGAGACACATAAACAGTGTAGCTAGGGTGTCAGTCTCCTTGGCTCCCTGTCTACTTTTGTTTATCTAGTAAAACTAACACTTCCTCTCAGCAATGTACATCTTTCTCCCAGTTTAATAAACTGTTGGATAGGGAAAAAATTACTAACAAATGTTAAAATATATAAAGTTTAAAAATATTAACTCTGCCCTTTGCAGAAACAATGATTTTGTTTTGTCATTATTCTCGCTGATTTTGAAAAGCCTTCTGACTTATTGTTTAAGCACACTGACAGAATGAATGTCAGTGCATACTGGAGGGGATGCAGTCTCCTGTAAAGGAAGTAGTCACTCTGACTCCTAGACAGCTGCTTTTTTGCATCTGTTTTCTTCCTGTTCAACAATGCTCCAGCTGCAGAGACTGTAGGTATCCTCCTTCTATCAGGTTTAATCACTCAGGAGTGGCCAGCACTCCATGGCTGACATCTCTGTGTTGGATGTGGAGCTATTCGTTTAAATTAGCTTCTTTAAGCCACCATGGGACATGATATTTTCCTTAAAACATCCCTCCCTGCCTTTGCCAGGGTCTGTAGCAGGCTGTCAGATGGTCCAGCGAGAACACACTTTGGGCCTGGAAGCAAACAATCATCCCCACCTTCTCTTTTCATGCCCAGTCAAGCTCCACCCTAAACAGGATAGCCTTCCCCTGTTTCTCTTTAAACCCATTTGTCTTAGTCAGGGTTTCTATTCCTGGACAAAACATCATGACCAAGAAGCAGTTGGGGAGGAAAGGGTTTATTCAGCTTTCACTTCCATACAGCTGTTCATCACCAAGGAAGTCAGGACTAGAACTCAAGCAGGTCAGGAAGGAGGAGCTAATGCAGAGGCCATGGAGGGATGTTCTTTACTGGCTTGCTTCCTCTTGCTTGCTCAGCCTGCTCCCTTATAGAACCCAAGTCTACCAGCCCAGAGATGGTACTCTCCCCCTTGATCACTAATTGAGAAAATGCCTTACAGCTGGATCTCATGGAGGTACTTCTCCAACTGAAGCTCCTTTCTTTGTGATAACTCCAGCCTGTGTCAAGTTGACACTCAAAACCAACCAGTACACCATTCTAAGACCTCTTCACAACAAACAAAACTGGGGACCAACTGGAGAGTTTCAAGGCACCCTGCATTCTCAATAGTATCACTTAGAACTTTCTAAGTCAGTGAGTCTCAACCTTCCTAGTGCTGCTAATACAGTTCCTCATGTTGTGGTGATTCCAACAATAAAATTATTTTGTTGCTACTGTAATTTTGCTACTGTCATGAATCTTAGAGAATATCTGATATTTGACCCCAAGGCAGTTGTGGCTCACGGGTTGAGAACCACTGCTTTAGGAAGTAAGAATGGACGCTGAGGATGTAGTTCAGTTACTAGAGACCTTGCTTAAGATTCACAAAACCTTGGCATCTATTCCTACAACCACGTAAATCAGTTTACATGTCTGTGACCCCAGTACCCTCAGCAACATAGAGTTTGAGACCCAATTCTGCTACACTCACTCCAGTGAAGTCTGCTTGACAGGCCGAGAGACCTGGAAGCACTCATGAGGCAAAGAGTTTCAAGGAAACTCAACCTCCTGGAACCTTGGCATTCTCATAACCCATATTCTCATACCCAATCCCCGAGTTAGTCTGGTGTATGGATCCACGTGCTCTCTTTCAATATTGTTCTATTATAAGTGCCTTTAAAGATTGAATTCTGACATAGGTAAGCCTCCACCAGTGTTCCAGCATCCTAGAAAATCCTTGAAGCCTACAAACTTGGAATTCAGTAAGAAGTTTACCTATTCAGTAACATTCAATTTACTTCTAGTAGAGACAGGTGAAACTAGGCATTACAAAAAAACGGAGCTAGAATAGCTCAGAGCTAGTCTGCAGAGTGATTACTTAGGACAGTAGCCAGTCTTACCCAAACAAGGGAATACACAATGGCCTAGCTATAGATGGATTTACGATGAACAGTTAGGGAATCCCACTGAGATAGGAATCTTCACTACAGCCAGATATAGCAGGCTACATTGCATATTCATAGCAATTTGATAAATTCTTCTGACAAATGGAGATTCCCCACAGATACTTTAAATAACAGCCACTGCCGCACACCCTTTTGGTCCCCTGTCTGAGTGGAACGGGTTCTCTGGACCAAGTGGGAAAGAATTCCGTGAATGACAAACAGACACAACACAAGGGAGTGTGGATCTGAATGCCATTTGTCAAATTGAGCATCAGACTTTTTATACAGAAGAAAATAAGGAAATTAGGTAACACATTGGCAAGGTACAATGAGATCACTGGTTGCTTGATGACTCTTACACAAAACAGAGGAAATATAAACACAAAGACTGGTAGGAACTGGGCAATAAAACAACTGAGACAAAGTCAGCTCTATCTAAGGTCAGCTATAGTTTTAGAAGCCAGGTGTGAGGTCTTTACACTCCCAGGGCAAGGGCATTCACACCCAAGTCATGGTTCTAATTAAGGAGTTCCGCTCTAGCTAACCTTCTCATGAATAATGCAACACTCTAAAACCACAGCCTGATCTACTTCCTAAACCCTTGTAAATTCCTGTATATGGGAACGACTTGGCTTTTGTTCTAAGTGAATAGTGTGGGGGGACTTTCTACTAATAAGTAATGTAGGCTGCCATATGTAACTATAATAAGAATTCTAAACTTACGTTGCTAAGGTTGCCCTGAGATTTTTAACTCTATGTAGTAGATAGTAATGCCTGATTTATTTCACTCTCTCTCTTACAATATTAAAGGCAATTCTGAATGTCACTGAATAGGCAACATTCTTTCTGAATTCCAAGTCTAGTCTTGGCTCAAGGACCACCCAGGGCATTGATGAAGGCCAGGGAGCAAAGCTGGATCTTGCTTAGGTATTTGGCAAGTCATTGCTTGGAGGCACCCATAACAAAACAATGCTGAAAGGAAGCACACAGATCCATTCGCAAGGACAAAATTGGAGCATACATGCTATGGAATGCCACAGTTCCAGGAGGATGGGTTTCCTTTGAAACTCTTTGCCTCAGGACTGCTTCCAGGTTTTCAGGTCTGCCAAGCCAGTCACTGCTGGAGTGGATGTAGCAAGCCAAGTTACATTCATGCATGAATTTATCAAGGCCTAGGAAATAGAGGGTTTGTGGTATTGCATTATTCATAAGAAGATCTGCTAGAGCAGAACCCCCTGGTGCTAGCTTTCACAAGGCTCAAAGGAGTAGCACAAATTGTGACTAAGGTGTGAAATCCTTACCTTTCATTAGCTGACCATAGGCAGGGCTGTTTTATCTTTACTGTAAATATTACCTGGTTGCTGTAAGTCCTTCGAAGTCATTCCTTGTTTTGTGTCAGATAACTTCAATGTACTTTGCCTGTTGTGACATCCTACCCCTTTGTTTTCAGTATTATATAAGACTGGTGTTCACTTTGTGACATTACACTCAAATTTAGCACACTCTCTCCTGTCGTCTTTGTCATTTGCCGACTGACTCCTTTGCCCACCTGTAGCTAGAGACCTGTTCCACGTAGATAGGAGACCCAAAAAGGGGATGGTCTGCGGCACAATTCCACTATATGAGACCTCATACGAGGAAAAGAAGAAGAAGAACCATAGCTATTTTAAGGTTGGAGAGAAGACTCAGCAATAAAGTGCTTGCTTCATAAGATCCTGAACACAGAATCCAGAACCCATGATGTACTGGTGTCTATGGAGAGATGGGAGACAGAAACACAAGAAGCCCTGGAAGCTAGTCTGGAAGATATAGTTGTTTGCAGCAAGATATGCTATCTCCAACAATACAGACAGTGAAGACTGATGCATTTTATATCATGTACAACCTATTTAACATGGGGCTGTAGCTAGTTAGGGCTGGAAATAGTCAAAGGCACAGCCCTTGCCTAGCTGTTCATGGTCCTAAGTCCAACTCCCAACACTATAAAAGAGAAAGCAAGAAAGGAAAAGTCAAATGTAGCAATGGGAACTCTGAGAATCACACATTGCACACAGAGGTACAAAGGCACTCTTTTTCTTTAAATGCAAATAAAATTATCTTTTTTTTTTTTTTTTTTTTCTCGAGACAGGGTTTCTCTGTGTAGCACTGGCTGTCCTGGAATTCGCTCTGTAGACCAGGCTGGCCTCGAACTTAGAAATCCGCCTGCCTCTGCCTCCCAAGTGCTGGGATTACAGGCCTGTGCCACCACGCCCGGTTTAAAATTATCTTTTTAAAAATGCAGATTTAAAGTCTTTCTTTGAAATAGGGTTTCACTGACCAGCTATGTAGATGACAGCTTTCAAATGACTTCAAAATACACATTTATATTTAGCATTTGTTCACTATGCAAGTGATCCAAGGCAGGAGGAGAGATGCATGTATTAGAGAAAGGCTGTGAGAACATTTTATAGCCACAGAAGATTCTGTAATTCAATCAGGTGGTGATGTCACATATCAACCAGTCTGATCATGAATGCTGGGGATAAAGCATTGTGGGGAATAACCATGAGAGCAAAACTTTTTTTTTTTTTAAAGTTTATTTTATTATTTTAAAAATAATTTATTTTATTTGTATGAGTACACTGTTTCTGTCTTCAAATACAGTAGAAGAGGGCATCAGATTCCATTAGAGATGGTTGTGAGCCACCATGTCCTTGCTGGAAATTGAACTCAGGACCTCTGGGAGAGGAAGCAGCCAGTGCTCTTAACATCTTTCCAGCCCAGATGACACCACTTTACTCTTTAATGATTTATTTTATTTAGGTGTGTTGTCTCTCTCTCTCTCTCTCTCTCTCTCTCTCTCTGTGTGTCTACTTGTACTCATGCATGTGCTTCTGTACTCATGCATGCATGCAGGAGCACATGTGCCCACAGAGGCCAGAAGAGACCATTTTGCATTGCCTGGAGCAGGAATCACCTGTGGTTGTGAGCCCACCTGACAAGGCTCCTGGAAATTACACTCCTGTCCTCTGGCAGAGCAGCATGTGCTCTTACCTGCTTTGTCATCTTGTCAGTTCTGTAAATAAGCAGAATTAGCGACCTTTGCAACATCAAGGCCTAATCCTATTTTTTTTTTTCTGCTGGTAGAAGAGTATATTAGAGACTTAATTGCTTTAAAACTGAGTATAGGGGCTTGCACAGTGGCTCAGTACTGAAGGGCACTTACTGAAAAGGCTAATGACCTGAGTTCCATTCCTAGAACCCCAATGGTAGAAGGACATATCTAAGCCCTGAAGATTGTCCTCTGACCTCCCCACGGGCTGTGGTAAGTCAATCTCCCCAAACAAACAAGTAGACAGATAAATATTAATCAAGTAAATGCATGAGATAAACATACATTTAAGAAACTGAATGCTGGTACAGATGACTTTAAAACACGTCTTCTTTGCCTCTGGTGGCAATGACTGATGTAAGTGAGATAAAGTAGACACAAAGGGGCCTTGTGTGCTTCCTTCATCCAAGGAGCCCAGGCTGCTGAAGTCACACAGGCTGGGGCAGAAAATGGAGCAGTTGTTGCCAGGCTGTGAGGTGGGCATGATAAAGATGGTAAAATTAACATATATTCCTATATTTTACCACAGTGAGTGATTTTTAGAAAAGAATCATGCTCTTATAAAGTTACTATTAACTTTTTTTTTGAGTCATGATCTCTGTATGTCACCCTGTCCTTGAACTTTCAGAGATTGCTTGATACTGCCTCCAGACTGCTGGGATTAAAGGCATGTGCTGTCATACCTGCGGCTTTGTTTGTTTGTTTTTGTTTTTCATTTTCATGTTGGAAGTCATAGATTTGGTATAAGAATGAAGCAGAATGCTGTGAAAGTTCCTCTCGGAATTCCTTCAAGACCAGGCAGTGTCTAGAAGATGTCTCTAGAGATGTCAACAGGGACAATGCCCTATACTCTCTTCTTCAATGTAAGCCCAAGAATCTACAGTTGCTCATAGCTTAGTCATTTTCTTTCCCCAAGCATCATTGTCGTCTTAGGATACTTGCTTCTTGCAGGCATAGGTTTGTTCTCAGGGGGCAAAGAGATGGCTCAGTGGTTAAGGACACACACAGCTCTTGCAGAAGATCTGAGTTTGGTGGAACAACTCCAGTTGCAAGAGATTCATCAATCTTTTTTGGTCTACAAGGATACCTGTACACATGGCATGTGCAAACACACGAACACACACACACACACACACACACACGTATTTATATACCTAGTTATGAAATAAAAGTTAATCTTAAAGAAATGTCAGTTCTCAGTAACTGCAAAACAATACCTTCACAGAAACACTTCTGGAGGCATCTATCTGGGACAAGGCAAAGGTCTGGGATAGATCCATAGCACTGCATCTGCCGCCGGGCTCCACTGCCTACTCACTCTTGAATCCAAACACACAGCTCCACTCCTCACTGCTCTATGAAGAAAACAGAGACAGTTCACTGTGCCAATATCCAGGCCAGTGCCAGGGGGTGTGTTCAGCCTGTAATATCTGTGCAGCCAACAATGCCACGTACTGCACAAGTGGAAGTCTCTGGAAAGGCTCCATTTTGGTGCAGTGAAATTTCAGATGAGACTTTACACTTGCCGATTTGGAGAGCTTACCTTTTGAACATCGCCATTTGCATGGGATCTGGTTCCTTTATTATTGTTCAAAACTTTCAGTAAACCTGTTTAAAAGCTGAACCATTTCTAATGTTTCAGATAGCTGAGTTAATGTGGCATGGGAGAAGGCTAGACTAACAAGTATGATTAAAGCATGAATCACAGACTGAGTCACCAGTAGCTGAGAGCAGCGCAGGAAAGTGTCCACTCATAACACACTGTAGTTTTATCCTATTGGGTGAAGGGTAGACACAGTCCCAGTCTCACAGCACTGCTCAGATGGGCTGCAGTGGAAGGAAGCCCTTGGGTCGATAGGCACCCCTGCCCAGCTTCAGTATACCCACCCCGCTGCAGCGAAAATACGCTGTCATTCTCTGGATTTTCTTTTCTGAGAAGTGCTCATGGTCAAGCAGGATGCTCCAATATCTCTATCTTCTCATACAAATCACTGTATCTGGGTCCCAGTGGTGTAGATAGTCAGCTTAAAACACAATTACCTCTATGCCTGAGGGAATGATAACCCAGGTCTTAGAATCTAGACTACAGCTGTCTATAAGACTCATGCAAAAACCTCACCAACAACTAAAAGCTGCTTATCAAAGCAATCCACAGAATTGGTTATAAGGCAGTTATGAGACAGAAGCTATTTTCTTGCTTTATAATGTCTCTAACTGGGTCATAACATTTAGGTGCTTAGAACAGCAGCAACATGCAAAAGTTATGAGTATACCATTTGTTAACCATTACCCGTTTTCTGTCCTTCAGTTTGTGTGACAAATGGTTAAATCACAGTACATAATAGACAGCTCACTATAGCCCCTTCATAGTTGATGAACAGTATTATCGCCTTCCCTTGGACTTCCAAATGAGGCATTTATGAAACTGACAGACAGGCTCCACACTCAGAAGTTAAAATAGCTAAGAGGAGGGCTGGCAAGATGGCTCAGCTGACAAAAGTGATTGCTGCTGCTCTGGGGAATCTGAGTTCAATCCCTGGTTTCTACATTGTAGAAGGAACCAGCTCCAGCAAAGTGTCCCTTGACTTCCACAGTGTTCAAATGTGTGTTCCCCCTCCCTAGAAATAAGTATAACAAAAAGAAAATGTATATAATTGTGTTCACACATTTTTAATGTGTGCAGACTAATACTGAAATATGGATGTAAGCTTTTAAAATAAGAATTTAAAACAAGTCATTAAGCATACTGTTTGCATGGTTTTGTCTGTTTTAAAGTTTACATGCTATTTTTAATGTTATTGTATGGCTGAAAAAAAAAATTGCAGCTAAAGGCTCCTGAAATTTAATTGGGAAAAAATGTAAAACACTTCGATGGATTTTCCCATGATTTGCACAAGTTTCTTTTTTCCTTCCTTCCTTTCTTTTTTGAAAACAGATGGTTCAAATATACAAAGCAGTGGAAATGTAGAAATTAAAAACAGATCTTTAAGAAAAGTAAAGGAGTTCTCAGAAATCCTACAGGTGAGTGCAGGATGACATAGAATAGTAGGTTCTTTTGTTACCAAGGTTTCAGAACGCACATTTATTAAGTCAACCTCTGCTACAGAGGTAATTGACTCTTTGCAGGAATTCTTATATATATATATATATATATATATATATATATATATATATATATCAGACAGTGTTTCTCTGTGTAGTCCATGTTGGCCTTGAACTCTTGGCAATTCTCCTTCTTCAACCAGTTGAGTGCAGGTATTACCTACCACCACCACCAAAGGAATTAATGATTCCTTTGAAATGCTTGATCAGGTCAAGTCAATGAAAGTCTCTGAACTTTCTATTTTGGACTTATGGGCAGGACCCTGAAGTGAAACTTGAACGGGCTGGGAAGTGGTAGTTCCCGCAGGTTTGAGGTTACAGATTTTAGCAGGGGTTAACATGGGAGACAGACTCTTCTTGAGTGGGACGCTGGGGATTGGAGATGGTTTGGGGCGCGCAGGGCCTGGCGCTCACAGTGGGCCCAGAACACAGCAGTGCTGGGTACGGGGAGCAAAGTGCGCACGGCAGGGACCGGGCGGGAACCGGGCGGGGACAGCGAGGGGCGGGGAGGGTGGAGGAGGGTCGGCCCGGGCGAGCTGCAGGCCGGCCCGCGTGCGCTCGGCACAGGGGGCGGGGTTCCCTGCGGGCCCGAGTCGCCGAGAGGCGCCGCCGGCTAAGCGCGCTCCACTGTCCCCACGGTCAGCGTGTGACGCTGTCAGAAGACTCCTCTGAGGTACAGCCCTTAGCCTCGCCACCCCCACGGTGCGAGCGAGCGACGATGCGAGCGGGTGACAGCGCCCGGAGCCTCCGCCCGGCCTCCGGGCAGCTGCACTGAGCCCGGCGCGCGGGGCCCGGTCCTCCGCTCTCCCCAGCGCTCCCCGGCGTACGCAGTGTCCCCGCACCCGCCGCAGCTAGCGGCCGCCGCGCCTGGGCCATGGGGCTGCCCACTCTGGAGTTCAGCGATTCGTATTTGGACAGCCCGGATTTTAGGGAGCGATTGCAGTGTCACGAGATCGAGCTGGAGAGAACCAACAAGTTCATCAAAGAGCTGCTGAAGGATGGCTCTCTGCTCATCGGGGCGCTGAGAAGTGAGTGACGGGCCCCCAAGTGTGCAAGACCCCATGGGGTGCGGGACCCTGGTTGGGAAGCCCCAGACCGAGCTTCTTTTGTTTGAATGGATTGAGGACAAAAGCTGAAGGGCTCCCCTGCTGGTGGCCAACAAAGTCTGTTCGTAGTGGTGCGGATTTACTTCCCTGGCAACACTGGGAAGGAAAAGTTTCCCCGACAGCCCTTGAGAGTCAACTTTTGAGGCTCCTCAGTGAAAAGCTGTTAGAGACTTTCAGTTTTGTTTGTTGTTGCTAAAGTCTCGGTGCGGTGCCTGGTTGTTTTTGTTGTTGGTGGTGTTGTTTTAAATTGTTTTGATTGTTGATTTAAAAGTAGTGGAGAGAGCCACGCCAGTCAGGGCAACAGAGTGAGACCCTGTCTCATAAACAAAACAAAACAAAACAAACAACAACAAAAACAAATCAAAGCAAGTAAAACTCTCTGGGAAGAGTGGAAACAAGAGAGTCTGGAAAGTTAAAGTGAAGCTAGTGAATTTAATAATACTTTAGGAAAAGTAATTTCATACAACAATGTCTCATCATTGATTTGACCTTTTAAAAATACACGTCTTCAGTTTGGCCATTGGTAAGCTGTTTGGACACAATAGGGTACCCGTGTATTTTAAAGCCCTTGTGAGTGTTCTGTTCGTATTAAATTTTGGCTTGTGTCCTGTGGTGTGCAGTGTTGGTCATTGGTGAGAGCTCAGGTCTACATTCAGTCAGACTTGAGAGATGTCAGTATCTTTCCCACACTTCTCCCTTCAGGATATTCTTTCCTTGTTTCTCCTTTCGAACTTCCCCTTCCATTATTACAACTCAAGCTTTCTCATGCGGAGAACCAAGTGGATTACTTCCTACACGCTAAACGTTAACCATTGCCTTTCCCAGAATCCACTTGTGTCTTACATGGAAATTTGGGGAGGCTTCAGCTTTTGAAAAGAGAAGTGCTTTGGTCTCTGGCCTCTCATGAGAGTGCTCACAGGCTGGAGAGGCCTCTGGGTGATCTGGTTGTCCCAGGACTTGATCAGGGCTGCTGTAATTGCACAGATGGAATGCCCGTTGTCCATTAATTGGGATTTGAGACTACTATGATAATGATTATTTACTGTGGTTTGTGAAAATGTGAAATGCTTCGTTGCAGTTCCCTGAGTTGTTATCTACACAGCAAGAACTTTCTATCTGGTTTGAAATCCTCATTAGGTCTCAGAACAAATCTTACTGAGCACTAGGGAACCCTCCTAACCAGGGATGCCTCCTCACAGAGGCTAAACCTTTCCTGGTGTGTTATGCTAGGCAGGCTGACTACGCTTGGGATGTCAGGTGGTCTGCATTTGGTGTTTCGCATGTTGAAAATACTTCCTGACATGTATGTTATTTCACTGGTGCTGTTACACACTTCCCTGGGATTCTTATAAAGACAGTGTGTTTCTCAGCCCTCGTTAGGGCTTTTCTGTCATGCACACCAGAGGAAGTGGTGAGTGTATCAAGACCTAGAGAATATCAGGAATGCCCAACCTTTTGATATTGTTATTTGAAGATACACTGTTCTGCATTCACAGCTACCCTGAGACGAATGCAGCCTCTAGGCTGGCCCTAACTAGGCTGGGCATATTGAGACCCTGCTTCATGAATTCAGCCTTATGTCCTTAAATGTATAAACCTGTTATCTTTCCAGAATGCTTTGTGATGACAGTGTATTTTTGTAACTAACACACACTTATTACTCCTTTCATTGTGAAAGAAATGTTTTATTTCTTACTAAAAGAATTCCCAGGACTAGTGAATTGGCTCAGTGGGTAACCCTGCATGCCATGCAAGCCTGATCACTTGAGCTCACACTCTGGAACCTGTGGTGGAAGGAGAGAAGAAATTCCCAAGACACTTCAGATGATCAAAGGCAAGCCAACACACACACACACACACACACACACACACACACACACACACAGACACACAGACACCAGTATCAGCTATCAAATGGGGACGCAAACAATCCTTGAGGCCACAGTAGAGTACTGCCTGTTGCTCACCACTACAGTCTTCCCTGTGGAGGATCCTCCAGGCCAGGCCACAGCTGCTGGATGCCCTCCCTCTTAAGCTGCTGGGACCCAACTGCCTTGTTTGAAGGTTTAAAGTTGTCTTAGTGCTTTCTCAGTCTCACTGAGGGAGCCCAAGATCCTCCAGTTGCCCTTCTGACTTTTTCTTACCTTTCTGAGGGGGTTGTCAACTAGTTTAATTGTTACACCTATGATCCATTTCAGGATTTTAACTAAACATTGTCTCACTAATGATTTTCTAATATAACCCTGTTTAACTAATGATATCAGTGTGTCTGGTTTCTATTCTCAATTAAATAGTAACTTTTCTCTATGCATTGTGTTTGTTTGTTTGTTTGTGGAAGAGCCTTATGTAGCCCAGGCTGGCTCTGAGCTCTTCTATCTTGCTCTTTCTACTTCTGGAGTCCTGTCTCACCGCACTATATTAATTGTACATACTTTTTGTTTGTTTGTTTTTTGTTTTTATGTACAGCATGCCTGTTTCAATAAAATTACACACATGTTTCTTGACCCAAGTTTCTTGAGTTGATCGTAAGATAGCTCATATATTCAACGAGGAAGTTTTATGCTGTGGGCTTTTTGTGGTTGTTGATGTTGTTTCTTTGTACTTTGAGACAATGTGTCATGATGTAACTTAGACAGGCCTTGATTTAAAATCCAGCTGTTACAACTTCTCCAGTTCTGGGATCACAGGATTGTACTATCATACTGAGTTTAAAATTGTATTTTATGTGCAGGAATGTTTGCCTTTGTAGATGTGTATATCGTATGTACTTTCCATGCCTTCAGAGGTCAGAAGAAGGTGTCATGTCCTCTGGGACTGAAGTTTTAGACAGTTGTGAGTCACCATGTGAGTGGTAGGAATCAAACTCAGGTCTTCTCTCCCTCCTTCATTTCTCCCTCCCTCCTCCCCACCCCCACCCCCTCTGACATGAGGTCTCAATATGTTGCCCAGGATAGGTTTGAATGCCTCAGTTTGATTGATCTTCTTGCCTTCAGTTTCCATAGCTATTGGTCTGACAGGCTCACGTGATTGTATTTTAAATATGTATAAAATACCTGTGTAATTTATTATATTGCATTTTTGTGTCCACCCTGAGGGACAGACTGATGGTTTAGCATTTTGAGCTTGACTTGAGTTCGAATCCCAGATATGCTAGCTATAAATTTAGTAGCTACAAACCTCATTGCTATGGTTTTCTGCTTATTTTGTCATGTACTTTATATCTGTGTTTGATAATGTTCATGATAACAGTGACTCAAGTTTTGTTCAAAATGTGTGACTCAAAATTTCCAGTCTTAAACAATCATAAAATCAGTTTTTTACTTATTTTTTTTCTTTTAAAGGATCATATGTGCTGAAATATTTCAGAGTTATTCTCTTATATCTTTTCCCATGTACTAGTTTTTGTTTATACTTTTAGTTTAAAGAATCCCCGAGAAAGAACAAAAATGAGCTTTTGTTCTTGAAGTGGATGGTTGGGGGAGAAAATGGGATTGAAAATAACTATGAAATTTCAACTATTCTACTTTAAAGGATAGAAACACATGAGATGATGAGTAGATTACCTTATAGCCATTCTGGGGTGCATGCATGTGTCAAAATGTAATATTGTGTGCCATAAGTATATACAGTTTTGTCAATTTTGTGTATGTGTGTGTTTCAGAGGAAACACGCAGGCTGTCATTTCTGTTTTCCACCTTGTTTTCCAAGTCACAGTCTCTCCCTGGCCTGGAATTCACCTTCAACTAGACTAGGTTGGTGGGCCATAAAGCCCCAGGGACTGTCTGTTTCTGTCTCCCAGTGTTGTGATTGGACAATCAAACCACCACATCCAGGTGTTTCTTTGTTTGCTTGTTTGTTTTTCTCTCTTTTTTTCTTTTCTGTCTCCATTTTCTTTTTTTCTTTTTCTTTCTTTCTTTCTTTCTTTCTTTCTTTCTTTCTTTCTTTCTTTCTTTCTTTTTTTTTTTTTTTTTTTTTTTTTTTTTTTTTTTTTTTTTTTTTTTTTTTTTTTTTTTTTTTTTTTTTTTTTTTTTTTTTTTTTTTTTTTTTTTTTTTTTTTTTTTGAGACAGGGATTCTCTGTGTAGCTCTGGCTGTCCTGGAACTCACTCTGTAGACCAGGCTGGCCTCAAACTCAGAAATCCTCCTGCCTCTGCCTCCCAAGTGCGCCACCACCACCTGGCTGTTTGTTTGTTTTTTCGAGGCAGGGTTTCTCTGTGTAGGGTTGTTTGTTTTTTAATGTGGATCTAGGGCTGAAACTTCGGTCTTCATGCTTACATGATAAGCACTTTACTGAGCAAGTCATCTTCTCAACCCAGCTTTTGTCAACTAAAATCAATCAACCAATAATCCAAACACATGTAGACCTCTACACGTATGAAGTGGTATTTGATAATGTTCTTTGCTGTGTATACAGTCAGAAAAAAAGCAAAAACCAAAAGATCTAACTCTGTCTATAGACTTTTTCTTCATCATTTTCTTAGTCTCTGTTCTATGGCTGTGAAGAGACACTGTGACTAAGCAACTCTTATAAGCGAAAATATCTAATTGGAGGCTTGCTAATGATTTCAGAGGCTTAGTCCATGGCGGGAAGGATGGAGGCATAGTGCTGGAGCAGTACCTGGGAGCTTTAAATCCTGATCTGCGGGTATCAGACAGTCAGACAGATAGACAGATAGACAGACAGACAGACAGACAGATAGACAAATACACACACACACACACACACACACACCAAGAGAGAGACACAGACAGACACACACAGAGAGAGAGACAAATAGAGACAGAACAGTGACAGACACTGGGCCTGGTATTGGCTTTTGTATCCTCTGAGCCTACTCTTAGTGACACACCTCCTCCAACAAGGCCATAGCTCCCAATTCTTCCCAGATAGTTTTAATAACTGGGAATCAAACATTCAAACATATGAGCCTATGGAAGAACTTTCTCATTCAACCACCACAGTCATTTCTCCAAAGCAATGTCGTGTAACAGGTATTTACATTGCCTACTGATGATAAGTGGTCCAGCCCTGAGGTACAGTGTGGATGGAATGTGTATGGGTTCTAGGTAGATACTGTGCCCTTTACATAGGAGATGCTTTTGGATTTCAGGGCCTCCGGAGTCTTGCACCCATACCTGGTGGATACTAAAATAAGAAGGCTTACTAGTAGTGTGAGCATTCTTCAGTCCATGCTGCCCTGCAGCATGGAGGCCAGCCTACTTCTATTCTGGCTTTCCTCTTAGTAGCTTATACTGGAACTTGCTAGCCATTTTGTTTGATGTTAAGAGTTTCTCAAATCTGTGTATTTCAGTTTCTTTGAAAAGAAATAGCCATAATGGAGTCTACCTATCTATCTATCTATAGTTGATTATTTATTATGATTGTTAAATGTACGTGTGATGGCTAAACTTGATTGCTAATTTTACAAGATCTAGGAAAAGGGAACCTCAGTTGAGGGCTTGTCTCCCTAGGAGTAGCCTGTGGGAATGTCTGTGGAGCTGTTTCTTGATTGGCTAATTAATGTAGGAGGACCCAGCCCACCAGGGACAACATCATCCCTCGGAGCTGGCAGGAAGAAAGGTTGCTAACTGTGAGAAAGAGACTGAGTCAGTAAGCAGGACTGCTCCTTAGTTCTTGATTCACTGTATGTCCTCATTCTCCTCAGTGACAAAATGTGACCTGGAAGTATAAGCAGAATGAATCTTTTCCTTCCCGAGTTACTTTTGCTCATGTTGTTAATTCCAGCAATACAAATTAGGTCAATATATAAGCATGAAACTCTGTGTATTACATTCATACTATTTTAAAAGCAAGTGAGTTTACAATTTTAATGTATGCAATATTGAAAGACCAATACAAAACTTATCAGCTCCAGTTAACTGATCTAATGATGTTTGTACTGGCTGGTTTTGTGTGTCAACTTGACACAGGCTGGAGTTATCACAGAGAAAGGAGCTTCAGTTGGGGAAGTGCCTCCATGAGATCCAGCTGTCGGGCATTTTCTCAATTAGTGTTCAAGGGGGAAGGGCCCCTTGTGGGTGGGACCATCTCTGGGCTGGCAGTCTTGGGTTCTATCAATCAGAGAGCAGGCTGAGCAAGCCAGGGGAAGCAAGCCAGTAAAGAACATCCCTCCATGGCCTCTGCATCAGCTCCTGCTTTTTGACATGTTTATGTTCCAGTCCTGACTGTTTTTGGTGATGAACAGCAACATGGAAGTGTAAGCTGAATAAACCCTTTCCTCCCCAACTGCTTCTTGGTCATGATGTTTGTGCAGGAATAGAAACCCTGACTAGCCTCTTGTGGTGGCGCATGCCTTTAATCCCCGCACTTGGGAGGCAGAGGCAAGGGGATTTCTGAGTTCGAGGCCAGCCTGGTTTACAGAGTGAGTTCCAGGACAGCCAGAGCTACACAGAGACACCCTGTCTCAAAAAAAAAAAAAAAAAAAAAAAAAAAAAAAAAAAAAAAAAAAAAAAAAAAAAAAAAAAAAAAAAAAAAAAAAAAAAAAAAAAAAGAAAGAAAGAACGAAACCCTGACTAAGACAATGTTCTTTTGGTGAAGCTAATTTTTCCCTCAGAGATTGTTGATAACATCTGGTAGTGTTCGCTGCTTTTGCCATGGGAACTCCGCCAGCATTGATGCCTTGGTGATGGCTTTTCTTCACAGACATCTGTCACTAAATGGACATACCACCTGTCTTCTAGAAACAGATGTTTCTGCCACTTGTTGCGGGGCCGTGGGTTTGGGGGAAAGAGGGGAGTGGGAGAGAACGCATGTCCTGCCGGAGTTCTGGTGCTCTAGGCGGGCGGATTCAGGAGGACTGCCGCATGCTTTCTACGCAGACCTGGGTGGGTGTCTGGCTGTGGGAAGGTACAGAATCCCAGCTTGGTGGGTGGTGGACAAGCGGCAGTCCTAGGCACCTGGTTCTCAGCCTCTGTCATCCCATGCTGGATACTGTGGAGGAGTTGAGAACAGAATGGGGCCAGGGGGGCTCATCAGCCCAGGGGCCGAAGGGAGGAGAGGGCGGGGTAGATAGGGGGGCACTTAATGGTTCCCACGCAGGTGAGAGTCCTTGGTCCAGTCCGTGGCTGCAGTGCAGGAAGGCCTTCTGGCAGGAGGTTAGGAAAGTCTATCCCATCATTCAAGCATGGAGGGCTTTGATGAGCAGAAACTAAACTCTATAGTTTTAGAGCTTTATTGTAGAAAGATAGAAAGAGAGAAGGTAGAAAGAGAGAGGCCAGCCATGGCCACGAGGAGGGGGGGGGGGAGAGAAAGAGGGATAGAGAAGAGAGTAAGAAAATTGAAAGCTTAAAGATAGCAAGGAGGGGGCCAAGCAGCCCCTCTTATAGTAGTGGGTTGGGCTATCTTGCTGTTACCAGGTAACTGTGGGGAGGAGCATACCTGGTTATAGTCAGGTAACTGTGGAGGTGGAGTCTAGCCAGAATGCCAGAAGCTTGGGACATTGTCTACGTGACTGATAGTCACAGAATTATGGAGTTGGGGGCTCTGTGGTGTCAGGTACCTGGCTCTGGGAACGTGGCTTGCTTTTCCATCCCTTGTAGAGTTCTCTACTGGGTCACCGGAGCAAGCCCCATTCAACCAAAATAGGCTGCCCATCATAGTCCCACAACTAGTAACCTATAATCCTAAGAAAATACATGGCACTTATTCCAGTAGTTATAATAGGGCACAGGCTGATGTAGAATATGCCTCTGGAGGGAAATAATTAGAATAGGCTAGCACAGTTCCCTGTAGGTATGTATCATTGCAGTCTCAGGCCTGAGTGTGAAGTTCATAGCTACCCACCTGTTTGTGATCTGGAAGGAGGCAGATGTTAAAGATCAACAGAAAACTCAGTGTCAGTGAAAACCCTGAGTTGTCTTAGAAGGGAAGCTGGTACTCTGGCATGGACCTACATCCTAGTACTTGGGAGGTGCAAACGGGAGGATGCTGAAGGATGTCTTGGCTTCACTGCATAATTTGTCTATGCAGCAAGTTGGAGGCCAGCCTGGGCTAGGTACATGAGACTCTTCTAAACCAATAATAACAAAAAGGAGTTGTGGTAGGAAAGATGATGCACCCATCTCTCATTTCCTTCACAAACTCAGCCTTGCTCTGCACAGGTATGTTTACTAAGCCAATATCTCCTTGGTATACTTGGAATCTGCTTTGCATTTGGAGTTGTTGTGGTGTAAGGAAAAAATTAGGTAAAAGAGGAAAGGAAACCTTTACAGTGCTTGCGAGGCCTTCCATGGGTGCTTCCTGTTTACACAGTCATTTGCCGAGTGAGAAGTGTTACCTCAGGCTGTTCCAGGTATTTGAACTTGTGTCGGGCTGCCTTTAGCTGTCCAGGGTGCTGTGAATTCCACAGAGGTGGTTTCACTTGTTAGACTGGGCAGCCCAGTCAAAAGTGTGAATGTGTAATTACCGAAACCATTCATTTGCTCCTTACAGTCCTCGGAGCTCCAGGTAAGTGAGCAGATGCCTTCCAAACGAGCTGGAATTAATTTTAGGTACTAGATTCAAATTGTGGAGCATTAAGGTCATTTCGGGGACTTGTTTCTCCAGAAGGCAGTCATACTTGTGTTAATTTCAATGGGTGCCTTGGTGCTCATCGGAGGGGAACTAAGCCTGGCCCATTACTCCAGCAGCCACATTGCAAGTTCCACAGGAGCACTCTGGAATGGTGTCTGTTTCTCTTGATTGTCTTTGCAATGAGCGGTCACTGGGGTGTTCTGGGTTAGAAGGTCAGAAAAATTTGTTGCACTGGGCATAGAAAAGCAGTTCCTGTGTAGGGGGAGGAACACCTTAGAAGTAACTACTGCATGCAGGGCCTCCAGTCACTAGGGTGAGGACGTTCTGAGACTGCAGAAAATTCAGGAACCACTAAACTGAGTCACTGAAAAGCTGCTTTCAGAAACATCCTTCCAATCTTCATGGTTCAGGGACTGCAGTGTTAACCGGGTTAAAGGAGATGCAAGAGAAAAAGAACAGAGTTTTTTACATTTACTATTGTATTGGTAACAAGTATAAGTTTACTAATGTTTTATGTATTTATATGGAAAATGACTCATTTTTTCCCCCTAGATTCCTAAGCAGAAAATAGGATATTTAAAACCTGAAACGTGACACTGCATGGAGTAGACAATTTACTGTGGCATTTATGCAACAGTGAAATGCTTATGATGGACAGATGAGAAAGGGAGAAAGGACTTGAGTTTGTATACTCTTGAATTTCTTACACAGATCTTTTTTCTTGGCAGAGCTCTGACTACAGGGCCAGCCATTTCTGCTGCTTGAATTGAAATTCTGTCCATTTCCGCTTCCAGGCAGGTGCTCTATCCCACATCCTCACCTGTTACCTGGCACATTCAGCTCACAACTCTGCCAGTTTTGGTCTTTCCCTGAGCCTGCCAAACCTCTACCCTGAATCTAATAACCCTGACAATGTGTCCCCAGTAGACCAGGCCTCAGCAGCCAAGAGCTGCTTTTTACTAACTTTCATCCTGAAAGTTAGAGCCTGTTGCCAAGCACCTGGTCATAGAACCTCAGCTTCTTCTTTCATAGCTAAGCTCTGAGTTACGATGACTGGTTTCTATAGAATCCTAGCAGCGCACATAAAACTGGTTCATCCTAATAGTCCCTGGAAGCAAAGGAAAAGAGCCAAGACGATAGCAAGACAGTTGTTGAATTCGATTATTTGTGGTGGTACACACCTTTAATCAAAGCAATTAGGTCACTGAGAAAAGGTCAGGACTTTAAGGTAATTCTTGGCTACATAGTGAGTTTGAGGTCAACCTAAGCTGTGTATCACCCTGTCTCAGGAGAAGAAGGAGGAGGAGAAAGAGGAGGAAGAAGGGAAGGAAGAAGAGGAAGAGGAAGAAGAGGAGGAGGAGGAGTTAAGTTATGTAAATTTTTGGCCAGGTGAACTTAAATTAAAAAAAATATTTTGTGTGCGTACATGCATATGTGTGTGCAGGTGCACATGCAGGGCGAGAACCTAGGTTTCCAGAATTACACAGCAAGAAATCTCCATTTGCCAAACAATCTCCTGGGTTGTGATTTATACTTTAGTTTGGATATTTCTAGAAGACATCTAATTAGAAGTGGCTGACCAGAGTCTTCTATTTACAGTATCTGACTTCACTGTCAAGAATCCACTTATCAAAGCTGGCTGTGGTGATATATTCCTTTCAAAGCAGCATATGGGATCCTTAGGTAGGAGGATTGTGAGTTCCAGGTTACCCTGGGCTATACAACCAGACCCTGTATGGAAAGGAAACATATTCTGTTATTACACTGAAGCAAGAGTTGTGGTAGAATATACACACAGGGCAGTGTGTCGACAATGGTTTGCTTCAGAACAAGTCCAACACTGAGCAGTCAGCTGCAAATAGGCTGCACAATCTGTTGGGTCATGTTTGTTTTTTCTAACTGTTTTCTGTTGTGGGAAATATTAAATATGAACCCACCAACTCCCCAGTAGGGCTGGACCATGCTCCCATGCTCCAGCTGCTTGCAGATCTCTCCAGCTAGTCCCCCACAGCCTCTTGCTTGCTTGTCCCTGGTCTATGGTCCCTCTCCATGATCTGTGGTCCCACATTCCAGTAACTAAGTAAATCAAAACTCTTGAGCCTTATGATTAACCAATCAGATGGATGTCTCAATAAAATCACAATTTACAAGATGCCAATACAAGAATTTCTGAGCCAACTGATAATAATAAAAGCTTCATCCCCCCACCCCCAAAAAGCTTTATCCTAATTATTCTAACCTTATTATAATTACCTGTGGCTGGTTCCAGCCACCCTGGTTCATGTCTGTCCCCCTCCATTCTCCATTCTCTCTTTCTCCCTCTTAGGCTCTCCATCTCTGCAACTCTTAGCTCTGCATCCCCTTTTTCTGTTCAATCACAGGCCTCCTGCTACCTTAGAACACAAGAAGGACCTGATTTTCTATGTTTTCCTTTCCTTGAGTGGAAATAACATAGTGGGGATGCTGGGAGAGGCAAGAATCATGTGGCTGATGAACATGCTGATTGAGCATGATAGATTTTTTTTTTTGTCTAATGTTGAGATTGGATATTAGAAGGCTATTCATATGAGTGCTTTAAGAAATGCAAAATTGGCCAGGTGTGGTGGCACACGCCTTTAATCCCAGCACTTGGGAGGCAGAGGCAGGCGGATTTCTGAGTTCGAGGCCAGCCTGGTCTACAAAGTGAGTTCCAGGACAGCCAGGACTATACAGAGAAAGCCTGTCTTGCAAAACCAAAAAAAAAAAAAAAAAAAAAAAAAAAAAAAAAAAAAAAAAAAAAAAAAAAAANTATATATATATATATATATATATATATATATATATATATATATATATATATATATATTAAAGGGTGATCAGTCATGGGAGAATGTGGATTGATGGATAGAAAGTCTGGCCTTTGGGGCTAGCATCGAAAGATATGACCTTTAGGGGGTAAAGAAAAAGAATATACAATATATCCTGGGTAACTCTGATGGATGAAAACCAGGAAAGGTCTAGAGGACAATGAGTTTTGTCTCAGATGGTCAAGTTTAGACCGAACTGGGTACTTTTCTTCTCAGTACTCACTCATCTACCTGTCCATCATCTATCTATCTATCTATCTAGCCATCTATCTCTCATGTATTTCACCATCACCACCACTGCCATCATAATCATCATCATCATCATTAATCTCTAGAGCTGTTAATGGCCTCAAATTTAGCAAGTAGCCTAGGCTAGTTTCAAACTCAGGGTAAACCTTCAACTTTATCTTCAAGAGGTGGTGTTATAGGCATGAGCCACCATTCCCTGGCTTCTGGTACCTTTAAAATTCCCTACATTGCTCTAATAAAAAAATTACACTTTTGTGGCTGGCTGAGTGATGTATATGGCACCCATTTACAGAGGGTGTAACAAGGAGACCTCAGTCACTAGGTGCTGTCTCCAGTCTTCTGGCTTCAGTTTCAGCTTCAGCTTACCTCTTGTTTTGAGTCTGAGCTTTGAACTACAGTTAGGTAATCCCAGTTTATCCAAACCATCTGAGTACTAAACCTGAATAAAAGACACAGAGAATGCTTGCTTTTTAGATGAGCTCAATTTTGTCACTCACAGGGATTCAGGGCTATTATTCATTAGAACGCTTTCAGCACTTGGTAGGTGTGCAGGAGATATGGCTTGAGCAGGAGCTAGTCTAGTTTAATAGAAAGAGACATGGCTTTGGAGTGCATGAAGTGCCTTTGCAGTTCCATTTGTAGTTGTGGGCATATCCCGTGCTTCTCTGGTGACTTTCCCAACTCTAGAATAGTTAACAGTGCATGCATTTTTTTTTTTTTGTACTGGATATAATTTTAAAATTTGGTTTATAATGTGCATGGATATTTGGCCTGGATATATGTCTGTACACTACATGTGCACATTCCTGGTGTCCTCAGAGGCCAGAAGATCAGATCCCCCAAGAACTAGGTTACAGTTGGTTAGCAGCGGCCATGTGGGTTCTGAGAATTAACCTGGATCCTGGTGAAAAGCCTCTATGCTCATACTGCTAACCCATCTCTCCAGCCTTGGATTGGATTCGTGACATATGCAGAGTATCTAGAGCACTGGTTGTTAATTTTCTCACCCCTTTCCCCACTAGTTAATGTTGACTCTAGGGGATGAATGTATTTATTAGATGATCAGATTTATAAGAGATTGTGTCCAGCTAATATCTCAAAATACTGACGCCAAAGGTTGAAATCAGACCACTTAATAGTGGGACTGATTCCAAAATTCTATGGGAAGAAAAATTATTGAGTATTTTAAAACTTCTAGAATACTATAAAATCTCACAACAACCAAATTGATTAGATTAGGCTTATTTGATATTTGTGGGCTGGGGATATGACTCAGTTGGTAGAGTGCTTGCCTAGGATGCGGTCAACTCAGGCAATTCAATTCCTAGCATCACATAAACTGGAGGTGGTAGTGCAATGCCTGTATGGCAGCACTTGGGAGCTGGAGGGTCAGAAGTCCAAGGCTTTATGGTGAGTCTGAGGACAGCCTGGAATACAGAAAACGCCATCTCAAATAGGAAGAAAGGAATAAAGGAACAAAGAAAGGGAGAAAAGAAGAAGGAAGGGGAAAAGAAGAAGGAAGGAGGAAAGAAGGAAGGAAAGAAGAAAGATGGAAGGATGGAAGGAGGAAGGAAAAAGGCAGGAAAGAGGAAGAAGAAAGAAAGAAGGAAGGAAGAAAAGAAGGAAGGAAGGAGGAAGGAAAAAAGGAAAAATGAAGGAGAAAGGAAGAAAGGAAAATGAAGAATAAAGGAAGGAAGGAAATGGAAGGAAGGAGGAAGGAGAAAGGAAGGAGGAAGGAAGAAAGGAAAATGAAGGATAAAGGAAGGAAGGAAAATGGAAGGAGGAAGGAAGGAAAAGAGAAAGAGAAAGGAAGGAAGGAGAAAGAAAGGAGCAAGGGAGGAAGGAAGGAGTAAATAAATTGATAGTGGCATTAAAGAATCTTGGGCTGATGGGATGGTCAAAGACTGATGATCTAGGTTTAATTCCTAGAATCTAGAGTAGGGTGAGAGAACAACCTTGAAAGTTACCCTCTGATATCCACATTGTGTGCTGTGGTATATGTCATACCTGCACTCAGGTACAAACAACACACATGTGCTCTCTCACACACATGTACACACATTTCAATAAAAGAATTTTTTGTTCAGCAATGATAATATTGTGTAGTGACTCAGATGTAAGGGACATTGCTATAAAGGTGAAATTTCACAAATGACTATGATTTATTGTTAAAATGCTGTTTTACCATTTAACGGATTTTTTTTTTTTCAAAGATAAGGTCTCACTATGCAGCTTTGCCTAACTCTCTACATAGAACAGTCTGTCCTCAAGCTCATAGAGATTCACCTACCTCCTCAGAGTTGAGATTAAAATCATGTACACCACACCCAGCTCAAAATGCTGACTTTTAATTTTGGGGGAATTTGTTCTTTAAATACAATTCTTTTTTTTTTTTTTTTAAACAGTTTTGTTGAGACTTGAGTTCCTACTGTGAAACTTACCCTGCTAAAATTCAATGTTTTTTAATATACTTATAGTTGTGCCTCCATCTCACTATTTTTAGAATATTTTTTTGACTCTGGTTAGCCCTGTTGTCTCATATTTTGACAAAGTAATACTGCTATTAAAATGCTTCAAAATTTTTCTTCTATGCCTTTCTATATGATAAACTTTATTTCATTTTAATTTAACCTTCCATGTCAAAATGGACACACTTTAAATACAATATCCATAAATAAAATGCAATACATACAGTATTCACACCATCATGTTAAATATTTTCATTGCATCTGGGCATTTTTGTTAGTGTAGTTACAGTTGAAGGTCCACAGCCTGAGGTGCTATTTACACACAAGTAATTTAAAACAGTCCACATACTGAATTTAAAGGGAACCAGAGCAGGCTGTATTTTATGTAAAGCCACATCTGCCGTTGGCTTTAGCTCATCAACAGGAAATTGGATCATGTATCCACTATGTGATTGAATATGACTTTCATCTTGGGAAGAATTCCTCCTGTAACGTCTGCACTTGTCTGTCTTTCTGAACTGAAGCCTGTGGTGTGCATGCTGTGACAAGCTGTTAGGAAACCCTGATGTGCTGGGGTGCTGGGGTGCAACCACAGCCTCCACTGGACTCTACTAGAAATAAGAAGCAATCATTTACAGCCTCTTTAGCTTGCTCTGGCTGCTGGTTTTCATATGATCATCAGCTGATGCCAGTCCCTGCATAGATCTTTTTTCCTCCAAGGGTAAAGTGATTTTTTTAAAGAAAAAAAATAGATTTATTCATTTTATTTTATATGCAAGTGTTTTGTCTGTACATTCAGCTATGCGCCAAATGCCTAGTGAGCCTGAGATGTTCGTGGTAGGACTTGCCCTTTCTCACACCTTGGTTTAGGACACTCAACCAACATGGAATGCACTGCGCACGCCCTCATGCTGGACTCACCAACAACCACAGCCTGAAACACCTCAGCTTGGATTCCAGGCTGTCCCATGAATCTTTTGTTGGACCAGTGGGATGGTCAGAGGTCGCAGAGGGTTTTTCTCTGTTCTTATAGAAACATGATGGTTAATTACTGAAAAGACTGATTTTTTTCAATATACTGTCACCATCGATTTCAGAATGTATCACTTCAGTATATAGTTGGATTCTGTATTATTAAAACGTTTGATTTTTTTAAAAAGTTGTCCTTTAGGCTGGGGATGTGGCTCAGTGGTAAAGCGCACATGTTGCTCTTCCAGAGAACCTAAATTCAGTTCCTAGCACCCACGTCAGGTGGCCTGAGACTGCCTGTATCTCTCTAGCTCCAGCAGTTCTAAAACCAGTGTCTTCCATGGGAAGCACACACTCATGAAGCACACACACATACACACAGACACACACACATGGAAAGAGACACAGACACATGCACACTTAAAAATAATACAAATAAATCTCCAACTAAAGAGTTGTAAAATTTTTCAGCTATTGTAATACCCCACGCCACCACTGTTTTGGCTGTGATGTACTACGTATAGATAGGCTGTGGTCCCTAGCAATGTAATTATATTTACTTAGAATTAAAAATAATAAGAAATGGCAAGCAAGTGCTATTAAAGCTTATTAAATTCATTACTTATCTATTAAACATAAATTTTACCATCTGAAATTGAAAGAAAAAGTAAGGCAAAGAATTATTTATGTATTATTGTCATTATACAAGGCAAAAATATGCCCATGGAAGCACAATGAAATAGATATACTGAAAAAGAAATGTGTGTAAATATATGGAGTGAGGTGTGTAGGAGTTGATGTTATCAGGGACACTTGTCCCTTTGTCGGAGGTTAGGGAGACATACTGGGAGGCCGAGGCAGGTGCTGTGGAACTGCTTAGCATCTCTCAGCCAAAGCCTTGCTCTACATTTGGCTGATATGTGTGCTTGAGAGAGAGAATGTGTGTGTGTGTGTGTGTGTGTGTGTGTGTGTGTGTGTGTGTGTGTTTGTATGTGAGAGTGTGGTGTGTGTAAGTGTGTGTTTGTGAGTGTGTGGTGTGTGTGTGAGTGTGTGTGTGTNATTTCAAATCTCCAGCAAGTCAGTCAGGGAGAAACACAGCTTTTTGGTCTTTGGATTTTAGTTTCTTTGTTTCTAATCCATGAAAGATTCTCTGTAAATTATTTGCTAGCAACTTTATTTTGGATCTTCACTAATCTTGCCTTCTTGATTTTCTACCTCCAATTTCTGTTTTTTCTTTTTATCCAATTTTGTCCTAAAAGTGCTTTTTGTCCTTAGAAAAGACATCAAAACAAATCCTAAAAATAACATTTTCGGGTTTGGTCTATTTTCTTTGGCTGTGGTAAGCATACAGTTTTTAGTGGGCCAATTAATTATTCCAGGTGTTCTATGAAAGTGTAACTAGCGTCCCCAGCATGGTTCTTCGGAGCTACAGAATCAGGCTTTAAGCCTGCTGAGAATATACTTCTGGCAACGATTCCCTAGCAGAGCCTATAGTGACTTTAATTTTGCAAGTTTTTTTTGTTTTAATTTTTTTTGTTTTTGTTTTTGTTTTTTGTTTTTTGTTTTTTGTAAATGTTTGGAAAGGATTCCAGTTTCTGTGGAAATCCCTCACAGGAAGACATGACATTATTATCTTGAGGTAACATGTGCTGAGGCAGGTGAATCACAGTTAACTAGAGAAAGTGAGAAATGCTTCATCAGTAACTGGCTTCTACTGCCTCCTAAGGTTTGTCTTCTGTTAGTTACTTTGGGAGTGGACCTTGACCTGGACCCTGCACTCAGTCTCTGGTGAGTTTGTAACTCTCTGAGGCTGTTTGCTAGTTCAAGTTTGGGGCTGCTGGCTTTGCTACAGAGATAGATTGCAGCAATTAAGTCCAATCATTTATTAACCACTGTGTCAATCATGGTTTATTTTTATTTATTTATTTTTTAATCACTAACAAAATACTTCAGAAGATTACCTCAGCAGAAGACAAAGTTAGTTTGGGCTCATATTTCCCAGGTTTCCCTTTGTCTCATACATCAGTCAGTACTCAGTTGTTTTGATGTTTTGGGAGCTCAGGACAGAACGCTGAGGTGGGGAGTAAATGTTATAGAAAACTGTTCTGTATTTGATAGCTGGAAAACAGAAAGCGAGAGCCAGGGCCTGAGGTTCCTACAGTTCTTCAGGGCATCCCACAGTGATTGTATCTCTCAAGGGTCAAGCCCTTCCTACTTGTGCTGGGATGAATTTGGACATTTTAAGGACTTTAGGCAAGAGGAATTTGAGATAATAAAATGTTACTTGTTTACTAGTTCTCCTTTAGGGGATCTGCAAAACTTGTTCCTGTGGAAGTACTACTGTGGTCTGTCCTGGTCCATTCCCTTGTCTATGCCCAGACTCACTGGATGCTCTTCACTCCATGACTATGTCTTTCGACATAGGAGACCTATGTGTCTATGTCTTTCACATGGCTTGGCATATCATATTTGCCAGGCATCTTTTCTAGCCAAATTATTGTACCACAGTGTCTCTTCTGCTCATTTTCACCCCCCCCCCACGCACACAAAAGAATAAGTAAATAAATTAAGGCAAGACTTGTGACGTTGACCTTGTCTGGCCCCTCTGAGCAGATATGGTTTTCTAATGTGGTATCAATATCCTGACTTACTTTCTGCTATTTAAATCAAGAAAGTGTAGTGCAAGAATGAAGCAGAGATTTCTGGAATACTGTTTTTGTGAAGATGGAATCTTTTTAGCAGATCATCCAAATGGTCTTCAGATGATCAATCAATTTGCTTAAAAGGGAGTTAAAATCTATGCACCTGTAAAGTAATTTCTTAAATGGCCTGAGGTAGAAAGGTTGTGGTTAGCGGCATTTTATATTCCTACTTCTGCTAAACTTATTAAAACATTTCAGAGGATTAGCAATGAATTCAAATGTTAAGCTCTCTTTTATGTCAAACAAATGTGTGTATTTGGAGGTTGGTGCTAAGACATTCAGTTTCATCCAAAGTAGGTGTTCTGGCTAACTCCATCTTCAGACGTCATAGATTGTTTAGTTTTCCTTCTTCTGCTGTTAGGATGTGAAATTAAGTTCCAATTAAAGGGACTCCAGCGAGCCTGAGCATGGCAAATATGGCTCTGGCAGGTCTTGCCCTTCTCCTAGTCCCCGTGCCTAAAAAATCTGCCAAAAAACAGTCCGATTACATTCCTAAACCTAGCCACCAAGATCCAGTCCCTTATATGGTCACTTCCTCCTCCTGAGGCTGACTACCAAGGTCCAGCTGTCAAAATATTCAAGTCCAGCAATCAAAAGCCCACTTTAGCTCATCTAATTAATATTCCCAATTAAAATTAAAGACCTCACCCTAACACAGGGTTTTCCTTTTTACCTTTCTAAGTTGCCATTTACCGATGAGCTACATCTGTCTCCTCTGTATCCAGAGACAGTCCTTTGTTCTCCTCCTCCAGAACAAGTATCCTTTCCTTTGCTCCCTTGTTCCTTTTCCCTTCTCCCTAGCCCATTATCTTCTGTCTTTGCCTCTTATTTCCCACCCTTTGTCTCTCTGGGGCAAATAAATCTTCATTGTGCTTGGTTTTGGAGTACCGTTTTTTGTCACCAGTGTAAAAGGGTCTTTAGTGAGCAGACACAGCGGTCAGACCTCTAACATCTGGGCATGGTGTTTGCACTTGGCCTGGAGCTAGTGGACACTCATTAGAGCAGACATACCTGCTTAGACTTTAGATCTTTGACTTGGTTGAACAATACCAGATCAACTGAAAGGATTGTTAATCTAAACCAGACTGACTTTGTATCACAGATTGATCATACCTTGTTTATCTTTTTTGATCTTGTCTCCAGTTAGGAAGTATGAGGGTGAAGAGGTTGGTCTTCTGACTTTGAATATGTAGGTATAAGAGAACAGCTGGAACACAGTGGATGCCAGTGCCTGTAAGGAAGAATCTCTCTTTCTGTTTGTTTCTTGTTTTCCTGGATGAGAACTCTCTAGGACAGGCTAGGCTTTGACCTGGAGTCACACAGTAGAATAGCAAAGAGAAGTTAGTTACCCTTGGGGTAGAAAACCTACAGCAGAATGTTTGCAGGCAGGCTATTTCAGATGCAAAACTTTGTCCTGGGGTGCCATGCACTAGAGTAGCACAGAGAAGTTAGCTGCCCTTGGGGTAGAAAGCCTACAGTGGAAAGATGCAGGATATCGATCTCAGATACAAAGCAGAGAGACAGGCTTCTCTCTGTACTTGAGGCTTGGGGCCAGATTATATCTTAGGTTCCCTAGCCTCAGAGTAACTTTCTGTTTCTCTAGATTTATACTCTGACATATTCTTCCAGAGCAAGGAACTTAGCTAGAAGGTGTTCAGGGTCTTCCTAAGAGACTGAAGACTGTTGCTCCCTGTAGTGAGTGACATCCTCTGTTTTGTTTGGGAGGATGGTCTAGTCATGCAGAGCCTCATGAACCAAGCATTGAAAAGATAATCTTCATGACTGGCTAATGGGATTTGAAGGGGGACACATGGGACCCGGGAGCCTGAACATCACTGAAATTTGGCCTAAAGTACACAGCCAACTCCCACGCCTGATTTCTCTGATGGTTCTGCCCTTAACTGTGCTGGGTTCAAGCATGGCCTGCAGTCATTCCATGGTGAATAGAGGCCTTGTCCAGCAATGTAACATTTCCTGGTACAGAACCAGTACAGACTTGTTTATGGTTCATTGTACAGGATGTTTTTAGGCTCTGATAATTAGATACCAGAATTTAATTATGAGTAAATGAAATAAATGAGCAGATTCTGGATGAAACAGATGCTAGGCAGTTAACGAAGACTTTGGAGTTAGTAGTTATGACAGTGAACTGATAGGAACTTCTAGTTAGCAAAGATGCCAGTTGTTGATTCTAAAGTGGAATTGGAGGTGTGTTTTTATGGTTTTTATATTCCTGGGGTAAAACATGTTTCCTTAGGGGGAATATATTATCAGAAAGAGAAACCAAAGTTTATTCTAAAAATGTACTAAAAAATTAAAAGTTAGCAAATATTTTATAAGTGTGGATTGTTTTATTTATTTATTTGTTTTTGTAAACAAGTCTGCAAGAAAGAAGGAAATACCTCCTCCTTGTTCTTTTAAGTTGTTATTTTGTGAGCAGATATGTTGCATAGAGGAAGAAAAAAATAAATCAGTAAAGGCAGAAGGTATTGGTTCAGTGTCCAACTATAAAGGAGGGCCTGGGATGGCATCCTTGTATAAGCTCTTGAGGTACCTGCAGAGTTAAGTATTCATGATGCTGTCAGCAGCCCTGATAACAGCTTTGTAACAAACGCCCCTAGCCATTAATCAGCTGGGGTTGGCTCTGGGCAGGACAGAAAATACATTCAATAGACAAACAATGGAGAAGTCATTTTGGATTTTATATGTGGGGAAGAGATGTCATGTGGACTGTGATATGGATTTCACTCTCTATAAGAACTGTCTTGGTGATCCTTAGGTGTCCAGAGCTACCTTTTGTGGCAAGTGTTCCATGGTTCTAAGCTCAGTTTGATCCTAGAAGGCTGTTGAAGTCAATTTAGTAAGTTGAATTACTGTTAAGGAAAAATAGAAAAGATAAGATGTAATAATTTATTGAATGTGTGAAGGAAAACATTGTTTAATGATGTTTTACTAACCAAACCTGTCACATGCGTAAGGGTGGTCATGGGTGTTTCTTTTTCTTTCTTTTTTTATTTTTTGTTTTTTTTTTGTTTTTTTGTTTTTTTTGTTTTTTGAGACAGCGTTTCTCTGTATAGACCTGGCTGTCCTGGAACTCACTCTGTAGACCAGGCTGGCCTCGAACTCAGAAATCTGCCTGCCTCTGCCTCCCGAGTGCTGGGATTAAAGGCGTGTGCCACCACGCCCGGCTTGGGTGTTGCTTTGTAAAAGTACTTTTTACATTCATTTATTTGTGTGTGTGTGTGTGTGTGTGTGTGTGTGTGTTCTCTTCATTCACCACATGGACTCCGGTTGGAACTCAGGTCATCAGGCTGGGTTGCAAGAGTCTTTACTCACTGAGACATCTTGCTGGTAGAAGCTGTAATTCTCAACGTGACTCCCAGTCAAAAATTAGAGATGAGGGGAACCCCATGCTGAGAATCACATCACATAGGGTGAGTTGTCTCTAACCTGGATGAGCTGACTGCTGCTTTCCTCCACAGAGCTGGGGAAGTAGCCCGCATGCTGAGCAGTGTGCTGGTACTCTATTAATCCTCCAGAGCCACAGTTCACTAGAGGAAGCCCTTCAGAGTAGAACCTTGCTTAACTACCTGTAAAAAATCTAGAGGCACTCAGAGATGTCTTATCCTGCAAGTGACATGAAGGTGAAGGAAGCTTATTCACCTTGTTTTGAAAGCAGACATTTTCTGTTTAAACTTAGACCTCTGAAATCAGCCGTGCATTTTTTAGTCTACTCTTCTGAGAATTTCAAAGTTCTGGAGGGACATGGATTGGCTGTTAGAAAAAACGGGCAGATTTGCTCAAATGAGTCAGTTTGAAACAGAGAACAGTGTTATTTTTTTGATTGCAAGATGAAAGTAGATAAATTCCATGAAATTTTCAAGAAATAAAAGTGGTGAAATTGAAGTTATAGATTGGGAATTCAAAAGTATGTTGCAAATGAGAAATCTAAAATGAGTTCCTCCAGAACAAGAATGGATTAAATTAGAATTATCTAATTTATCCTACCACAGGCTAGGTAATAATTTGTCAGTCTTTAGAACATTTATTAATATTGTCTACATATATTATCAATTAAAAAAGTGAATGGTGGTCTGGAGGACAAATGCTCAGCTAAGAGCATTTGCTGTTCTTCTAGAGGACCAGAGTGCACAACTGCTCTAGAATTTTAGGTAATCCAGTGTTCTCCTATGGTCTTGACAGGCACTGCAGACACATGTTTGTGCACACATGTACAAATATAGATATAAATAAAAATAAATCTTAAACAGGTGTGAACTAGGGCTAGCAAGGTAGCTGAGTAGGTAGAATGCTTGCCTAGCATGCACAGGACTCTGGATTCAATGTCCATTACCACCTAAATCAGGATGCATCTTGCTCTCTGCAGGTGGAAACAAAAGGATCAGCAGTTTTAGGTTTGACAACATGGGACCTGGAGGACACCCAGGGAGACTGTCTCAAAAAGCAATAAACAAGCAAACAGAAAAGTGAGCTAATATTGAATCCTGTGTTGAACAAAATGTCATATAAATAAATATTTTATCCATGTGTATTCATGAATTTTCTGTTCTGTGAAAAAGAAACTTATAGGAGAAAATGCCTTCAGAGATCCAGTTCTAGAGATGGGGGAGAGTATAGTCCATAATGGCTCTGAAGGAAAGGAACAGAATACTGAGTCCCACCAGGCAGTCAGGAAGCAGAGAGACCACATTATACACATGGAGGAAACAGAAAGAACAGGAAATGGGGCCAGGCTACAAAACCTCAAGACCCGCCCCAACAAGAGACTTCCACCAGCAAGGCTGTACCACTGGAAGCTTCTACAACTTCCCAAACAGCGATATCACCAGGGACACTCAGTAAGTGAGTCTGCGTGAGCTGGTTCTCATCTGAAGCCCCACACCATGTAAGGCTTCTGTGCTTTATGTACAGAACTTGTTTAAAAGGGTTCTACATTGGATAGATTCTTTTTTGTAGTTATTAAATTTACTTTAATCTCATTTAATATTAAATGCATTTGAAATGGGGGAAGTAAGGAGAAGATCTCCTTGACAACTCATGCTTTACAAGACCTACTAAACAGTGATTCTCGTATAGAAAGGAAAAAACAGCCATCTCTCAAGGAAAGCACACACAGCTGGAAAGATCTTGCAAAGACCATGGGCTAATTACAACACCAAGAATAATGGTATTTTGTGCAGGGTAACCAGAAACATGTCGGAGAATGATTAAATACCATCTGCTTTCTTTTTTTTTCTCCAGTTCTTTTTTTCACTATTAGATATTTTTTTCTTTTAGCTGAAATACTCGCCGTGTGCACTCTTGTCAGAATGCAGTTACACATGAAGTAGTGCTGTATGTAGAGATAGACTTGATGTAGATTAAAACTGGGACTGAAAGATGTGTTCACTTCAAGCTCTGTGGGAAGTTTTGGCTATCATAATTATTTAGCATCAGTCTCTGTGGCAACAGCAGAAAAATGTGAGGCAAACAAGCAGATAGATTCAGAAGAGGTAAGAGGTCAAGGCTAGTGGGAGCCCACAGCTGGCTTTCTCACTTTTCTTTGCTTGTGTGTCTGCCTGTGTTATGCTGGGAGAGAGCTCTGGTCTATTCTGCAAGCATCCTTCTATCCCCACCTCTCCCCTATCTTTCTCACCTTTCTTCCCTCTCTGTCCCTCTGTCTTTCTCATCTCTCTCTGTCTCTCTCTTTGTATGTATCTCTGTGTGTGTGTATTCATAGGGTCACAGCTATAGGTGATAGACTTAGCTCTTCCAGGTATCACTGTCCTGTAGATTTTACACATCTTGAATCTGTTATCCAGCATAAAAGAACAGTGAAGCCATTTTGCATTCACAGAAAGGAGCATTTGGAAAGCAAAGTGGACCAGAGAAAGCTTATCAGCAAAGCTCATTATCAATTCTCAATTCCAGGCATGGTTCATCCAAATTCTTGCTGTTGTCTGAGTCACTGTACCTAGGACCCAACTCAGCCTGCAACTGTAGCCAGCATTTGTCACCTCAGGCATCATTGCTTTAGTGGGACATCCTTGTTCCTCCCCCATCTCTCTTGTCTAGGACACGGCAGCCACATAGAGCATGCTGGGATTCTGAACAGAAGAATCCTTGTGCTTTGGCTATGACATACTATAGTCTGTTTTTCTAACCTGGGATCTCATTAGTGCAGGAGGCAAACCATGCAGACTGTCCACAGAGGAACATGGTTTGTGTAGATCAAGTGGAAAATTTCAATCTGTCACTCCTTAATCCTATTCTTTAAGCTTCCAGTGGGTTCTCAGAAACTATATGGGATCTAAAGAAAAAAAATGAAAGAGTCTGTTTTCTTACCATCAAAAGTAAATTGGAGATTTCAGGTGGAACCCAGGAGACTCCTGGAACAGGTTGTTCCCATGTAGTTATTCTCAATAACACTGGAAAAAGAGGGAAGAGAATTTACACAGATGGCTGTTTTGATGGTGGGATTATAATTATTTTAGTTCTGTTTTCCAAACTTTCTCTAACATTTCAGTACTGTTTATGCAATAATGATAATTTTTAGTAATAACAGAACTGTTTTTCTCATGGGGGAATACAAACTCTCTGAGAGGAAAATTCCAGATTTATAAAACTAACACGGTTAAATTCAAAACCTAAAGGAATGTTTGAAAAAGATAAACAAAACAAAACAAAACAAAACAAAATCTTTTCAGAACTTAAAGTGACTCCCACCATAGCTGAGAATGTTTTGAGGGTGGGGGAAGGAGAGATAATTTCTTTAAAGGAGGGTTGAGTATGCCCCATTGGCTTGCCCCCAAACCAAGCCTATATGAACAGCATAAATGAATTCAAAAGAAAGAGGACACGAAGTTAAGGATGGGGTGTGAATCTAGGATGAGTTAAGGAGGAAAATGAAGATAAATATTATCAAAACACATTGTGTGCCTATAATAAATTCTCAAATAATTAATAAAAATACATTAAAAGAGAAAAAACTTAAAGTAAGGACTTTTAGTACTAACTTAATGTGGCTTTGTTGCTGAAGGTCATTTTTTTGAAAGTTTATTAAGTTTATTTAACATATATGCTTCTAACAACTTAAAATGCATATGTATATGACTCTTCAATTATTCTGTTCTTACAAAGTTTAGTATGACCATTTTCAAAATGCTCAAAACTTTTATAATTCCAAGGAACTACTATATACTAATCCAGGTTCTATAGCTGTACAGCTTTAGAAAAGATTTTTCTAACTTGAGTCAGTGTAACCTCCCCTCCTTTCTCTCTTCTCACAGTGACGTCCCCTCTGTTAAAATACCGCATGAAGTGTGGCTCATTTTCAAAATGAACAAGTCTGTTTGTAGATTGTTACTAATCAAAGCCTGCAGATTTCATCATGTTCTCTCTGTGTTTTGGAGTGTCCTGTGTCTGTCATAATTCGCAGAATGTTTTCATAATAATTTTGTATTCTCATTGATCTTTTACCCAAGTGTATTCATTTGGGGATGTGGTAGCTCTTTCAGTGTTAAACAACATTCTTCCGTGTGTACGAATCCCAGTTACTTTGTCCAGTTCGGCTTACCTGTTTTGTTCATGTCATCCACTACACCAGTAAACGTGTGGGTATAAGGTACACTTAACAAGCTGCAAAGTTATCTTTCCTTCAAGAGACTTATGTAGACTTAAAAAAAATGAATTATATAAACAACGGTACTACAAAGATTTGCCTGCAAGTCTTGTATAACTTTTCTTTTGCCTGTTGACGTGGTAGAGTGCATCAAATGATTTTGAATGATTTAAAATTTTAGAATATATTTATTTACTGTGTTTACCTGGTGCCTATGGAGGTTGGCAGAGAGCACCAAATCCTCTGGGACTGGGGTTTTACAGATAGTTGCGAGCTATCATGCTTGTTCATTGTTGAAGATATTTTTATACATGTATTCAAAACAAAACAAAAAAAAAATCTGTGATAGACTTAAAACTAAAAAACTCCTAGTTTTATATTCCCCCTTTGCTTCCTTCAGTAATTCTAGAAATTTTCTGGAATGGTCCAACCATTAACTCTAAGTTAATCTTAATAATGGAAGCAAAGAAATTATCCTCAGTTCCTCACTAAAGGAGTGTGTTAGCCAGAAAATGTACCATTGTTTCTTTTATAGGACATGAGTAGAGATAGCCTTGAACTTTACCCTCAGTATGTTATTAGCTGTAATAGTTAATATTTATACATAAATATATAAAGTTTAGGTGGCCAAAGGAAATCAAGACATCAAAAAGCTGAAAATCCAGGTGACTTAAACTGTAATATCAGCTGCTTAGGAGGGTGAATCAAGAGAATCCCAAAGTCAAAGTGTGCCTAAGGTATGACATGAGTTCAAGGCCTGCCTGAGCCACTTATGAGACATTTTTTTTTTTCCTGAATGAAAAGCAGAGAGAGGACTGGAGATAAAGCTTGACCATAGAGCAGTTGCAACTGAGAAGCCCTGGGTGTGATACCCAGTGCATTTGTTACCTTTCTGCTGCCGTGATAAAGCACCATGACCAAGGCAACTTACATAAAATGAAGGGTTTACCTGTTCTATGGTTCCATGGAAAGCCCATCCTGGAATGGAGGCATGATGGCAAAAGGCAGGGGTACAGGCAGGAGCAGGAAGTTCAGAGGTCACTTCTCAACCATGAGCACCAAGTATACAGGACGTGGAGCAAGACTAATACCATTCACTCCTCCCGCAATGACTTTTCCTGAGCAAGGCTCTGACTTCTAGAGATTCTACAGCCTCCCAAAATGGAGCCACCAAGTATTCTAATATCTCAGTCTATGGGGAAAAAAAATCTTCATTCAAACCTCTGTGATCAGTACAACAAAAACCAGAACAAACTCCACACTTATGACAACCACAACGTGAAAAACAGAAACTACTCTTTCAGGGTATTGTGCTCCAAAGGTGGATTTTGCCTAGTTTCAGAACCTTTGGCAAGATCTGCAGGAAGGGGAGGGAGTGAATGGGTGGGTTCCTCTAGTCAAGAATAGCCTTTTTAGATGAACTTTATCAACAGCTGGAATACCAGTGCTTTCTCGGGGATTTTAAAACGTCAAGGATACATGTAAAAGCCTGAATTCTTTTTCACTCAAGAACTTTCAGAAAGTTCATACGTGTTTCTGACTGGCATAGGCTAAAACTAACAAATTTTACTTAAGGACTTTATGTGGTGAGCATACCATGGCACTTTTGGAGGTCAGAGACAACATTGTGGGCTCCGTGCCCTCCTTTCACCTTTACATGACATCTGGAGATGGAGCTCAGTCTGTAGGGCTGCAGTGGCAAGTGCTTTTCCTATTGATGTTTTCTTAGCCTAACAAGTAATAATTACCTGGCCCCTGTGCTATGTTTTAAACTTTAATTCTAACTTCTTTTTTTTATTAAATATTTTCTTTATTTACATTTCAAATGCTATCCCAAATTCCCCTATACCCTCCCCATGCCCTGCTCCCCTACCCACCCACCCACTTCTTGGCCCTGGCATTCCCTTGTACTGGGGCATATAAAGTTTGCAAAACCAAGGGGCCTCTCTTCCCAATGATGGCTGACTAGGCCATCTTCTGTTACATATGCAGCTAGAGTCACGCGCTCTGGGGGTACTGGTTAGTTCATATTGTTGTTCCACCTATAGGGTTGCAGACATCTTCAGCTCCTTGGGTACTTTCTCTAGCTCCTCCACTTGGGGTCCTCATGTTCCATCCTATAGATGATTGTGAGCATCCTCTTCTGTATTTGCCAGGCACTGGCATAGCCTCACAAGAGACAGCTATATCAGGGTCCTTTCAGCAAAATCATGCTGGCATATGCAATAGTGTCTGGGTTTGGTGGCTGATTATGGGATGGATCCCCAGGTGGGATAGTCTCTGGATGGTCCATCCTTTCATCTTAGCTCCAAACTTTGTCTCTGTAACTCCTTCACTCCTTATGTTCCCCATTCTAAGGAGGAATGAAGTATCTACACTTTGGTCTTCCTTCTTCTTGATTTTCTTCTGTTTTGCAAATTGTATCTTGGGTTAATTCTAACTTCTTTAAGCTGATTTTTAAGGTTAGATTACAAATCAATGGGTTTCACAAGTTAATTAGCCAACCTCAAAGACTGTCAGGTTACCTTGCTCAGATACTCCCTGTTACTCATAACAGGATCAATTTCCATGGACCCAAGCAACACATGGAAACACAAAGTTTCACTTGATACAGACTAAGTATGGAGATAGTGGTTTGCAACTTTGAATCTGCACTTCTGCTGGATTCAAATCTAAGTGCAGATTATAAGTAGGTGGGGAGATAATCATATTCAGTTCCTAAGAATGTTGGGAAGGTGCAGATTAGAATTACTTAACAGTCCATAGCAAGATGCTTAGCACAAACTAAAGATTTATAAACATTAGCTTTAAAAAACTGTGCTGGCAGAGTTTTCTTCATTCAAAGAGAAAGGCTTATAGAGTTTAATTCTTAATACCTACTTGGGTGATGAAGGGATTGCTGAGTAGAATAAGAAAAATATTGGGATAAAAACAAAATTTCTGGGGGAATCAAGCTTTCTGGTATGTAAGCATACATATACATTGACAGTCACACACATTTGAGTGTATTTTCCCATTGGCTTATACTCACTATACATGGTGCTGGAGTATATAATGACATTTTACATATGTATATGCTGAATGTTGAACACATTCCTCCCTTTTTTAGGTACTTTAAAACATATGCAAATTAGTTGCTGACAGCACCTGTTATGGATTATATTACAGTAAAGAGTCGTCTGGTAAAGTCGAACGTCCTTGAGTTATTCTCTTTTTAAAGTATCTTTGACCCTAGACTACAGGTTTTAGTATCATCTGTAGTGATTGCCTAGCTCTGAACTTGAACCTCTGTTAAAACCAGGAGGAGTGCATTCCCTGATTTTAAGGGAGCAGCTCTGCATCCATTTGAAAGCCTTAGAAGGTGTGAGTGTGTTTTCTCAACCTTTCTCACTAGTTTTGAGATCTATGGACTTCTATGAGTATTAACTGAGCAGTTTCCTCTAGGGGAATATATGAGAATAAAGAAGTGGCAAGGCATTTTAATAAGAATGTTTACATATTCTTATCAAGTTGTCACTAAAGCTAGTTTTACAAACAGTGATTTGAGAGGATATAGGTGGGCAGAGGTCTCAGGTTATCTCAAGACCACAACATTGGCCCCCCCAACTGAGTTCCCTTTTTAATGTTTCAACCAGACCTTACAGTCTATTCTGTTTTGCAAGAATTTTGTTATCATTGTATTGCTCTACAACGTTTTATGTTGATACTTGTGGTTTGGATATGAAAAACCCCTATAGGATTCTGTGCTTAAACATTTGGTCTCAAGCTGGTGATGTTATTTTAGGAGGATGTGGCCCCCTAAAAGGTTGGGTCTACTTGGTGGAAGTGACATGCTGTGCATTAACCTTGGAGTTTGTGTACTTGTTTCACTTCTTGTGAGATCACTGTTTCCTGGTCTAAGATGTGAACAAGCAGCCTTACACTTCTGTCACCATGCCTTCATGATTAGAATGCGCTATGTCCCTCCAAGCAAGGAGCCAGTAAACCCCTTCTCCCTTAAGTTGTTTCTTGTCAGATATTTGGTCACAGTGATGAGAAATGTAAGACAAGTGACTCAGCAGATAGGGGCAATTTCCATGTATGCTGATGAACTGAGCTCAGTCTGGGGACCCACATGATGGAAGGAGAGAACTGACTTCTAGTTTTCTTTAACTCCACACGTGTATGGGGCATTTTCTCCCATGCATATGTACATGCTTGAATGATCACAAATGCAATGAATAAATGTTTGTAAAAATAACGAGAAGAAATTCTTAGAACTGGTTGGGGTGTGTATGGCAAGATGGCTCATCAGGGAAAGGCACTTGCTGCCAAACTTCCCACCTGGCATTGGTCTCCATGAGTCACACAGTGGAAGGAAAGAACCAATTCTCATTTGTTCCCTGACTTCCACATTGTCTTGTGGGGCTGTGTATACACACACACACACACACACACACACACACACACACACACACACAATGTGAAAAAAGTGTGTTAGTTTTCTTTGTGGAATTTAAATAAACAAGACATGACTTGTTTATGAGGTAGATTTTGAACAATGCAGGCTTATCTAGCATTCCATTAATCCCATATAACCTTTCTAGGTGTCATAAGTGAGTAGAATAGACTTTGCTATAGTTATATTCGCACTTTTGCCCATTCTCAGTATGTTTTTTCTTCTCTTCTGATAATGAAGCAGATGTTTTAGCAGTGGGCCGTCTAACCTTTCCAAAGGCAGCATGCCTCAGCTTTGTCCAGCGCAGAGTGTGGTCTCTTAAGAGTTTTCTGCTCTGAGTGTGGATGCAGGCACCAGCAGGTTACCATTGGCATTAACAGTAGATGTCACCTAATGTACTAAGCTTGGGTTTGCTGCAGGTACTACCCACCAGGTGGCTATAACATCTGAAGAGCATGAAGCTTTCCCAGAGAGTGTGGCTGAGAGACATGATGCCAGTGTACCTGCCCCTTTATTAGAACCTTGGAGCCCAGACACAACCCTTCAATCTACAGTGGTGACCTTTCTGCATGATATGCTGGTGCAATGTGATAGTGGAACAAAAACTGTTATAATTAACAACCACTGTGTGATAGGATTTAAGGCCCACCCCATGAAATAGAACCCATGCCTGACTTTGCTTTGGTGGTCAAGAATCTGCACATGGACTTAGGAGAAAACCAAATACTGTTGTTCTGCTAAAGCAGCAGTTTTCAACCTAGGGTCATGATGCCTTTGGGGATCACATATCATATATCCTGAATATCAGATATTTGCATTGCAATTCATGACAGTAGGAAAACTACACTTATGAAGTAGCAACAAAATCATTTTATGGTTGGGGTCACCACAACATGAGGAGCTATATGTATTAAAGGGTTGCAGTAATAGGAGGGTTGAGAACAACTGCTCTAAAGGAATATAGCAATATGTTGACTGGTATATATTTACTATACCAATAGATCAATGTCTCATTCAACCATCACCAGAGATGTTTCTTCCTACAGTAGATGGGAAGAGATAGAGTCACACAAGTGGACAATGTACAGAGAATGTGAGGTCTTGGAAAATCTCAGTCCTAAATGGGGTACTCCATCAAGCCCCTCACCTCAGCATTCAGGAAACTGTGGGGAAGAGGAGGTGGGAAGATTGTTGAGAGTCAGTGTGCATGGAAGACTCCAAGGAACCAGTCCGTCCCAGACACAGCAGGACTGACGCATATGCGGCAGAATGCCCAGGACCTGTACAGTCCAAGGCAGGAGGACGCCAGCACTGAGAGGGAACTGGATGCTATTCCTATCTGTAACCCTGATTGTTAGGGTTAGGGATTAATGTCCAATTGAGAACTGCTCACAGAAGTAAAATTAGTTTCTCCAAGGGATTTTCACTAGCTTTACAAACCACATTTAAAGGAGGCCCAAAGCCCAGAGGTAGACAGACAGCACAAGCAGACTCCCTGGTACTGTGGCAGATGTTTTGTCTTATAATGCTTTGTTTTGGTATTTTTACATTACTTGTCCTTTGCTTATATATTAACATTTAAGATTTTATGAGTTTTGTGTGTGTGTACATGTGTGTATATGTGTGTGCCTTTCCCCCTCCTCTTTGCTTTCTAAAGAGAGAGAGAAGGAAGGCATAGAGTTGGATGGATGAAGAAGTGGGGACCAATAATCTGAGAGGAGGCAAAGGAGGGAAAAGTTATCAGAATGTACTGACCGAAAACAGCATTTTTTCCCCAGTGGCACCTTCCTGTCAACACAGCCACTATGTCAAGGCAATTTCTACTTGCTTTAAAACTTAAAGGAGAAAAAAAATTAATGCTATTAGTAGCTTCTTACTGGCCATATGTGGTCATAGATCTGTGTTGATCACAGGGGCAGGGAGAGAATTGGAAGAGTCTCACTGCGCCAGAAATGACTGCTGTTTCTCTCTCTCTCTCTCTCTCTCTCTCTCTCTCTCTCTCTCTCTCTCTCTCTCTCTCTCTCCCTCCCTCCCTCCTACCTATCACACAGTCTCAAGCTGGCCTTGGCCTTGAACCTACAATAATGACCTTGAATACTTGGTTCTCCTGCTTCCATCCTCAAGCTCTGGGATTGCAGGTGCATCCTACCAAGTCAGCCTCTGACTTACTCATCAATCAGGCCCTTCCTCTGCTTACCTTATTGTACAGAAGACACATGGTGATTTCTCTCTCAGGTTACATTCCTTATAAACTGTGAAGTGAGACCCAGAACAGTTTGTGATGTTTTCCACAGAGTATGTGGTTGCAAGGTGTCAAAGACTTTATTTTTACGCCTAATGTAAATTTTTGTTGTTTTTGATGGGGAGGGAAATAACAGGGACAATAGTCAATATGTTTCATATCTCCCTACCACATACATTCTCAGTGTTAGAGTCAGTGTTAATTGTAGTAGTCTCAGTAGCTGACATGTTGCTGATGGGGCTATAGTGATCTAATACTTCAGAGGCAATTATTTACATATGCCCCTATCATCTTCCATGCTAATTATGGGGAGAGCAGGGGTGGAGAGAAGAATTTCTTCAACATAGACTGACTGGAACTCAAATGTGGGAGGGGCCAATATTCACTGAGAGAAGAGAGACGTTTGTCTAGCTAGATGCTGCTGTTGGGAGCTGTTGAGTTTGGAGCCTTGCAGCATCATGGGATCTGAGGAAGCAGCTGTGTGATGACAGCTTGGTGCCATCTTTCTTTTAGGACTAAACAGAGCACTGACTCCCTAAAGTTGTTCTCTGACATACACACACACACACACACACACACACACACACACACACACACACACACACACAAACACACATGGACTGGATAGGTGGCCCAGTGGTTAAGGGTATTTGGTGCGTTTGCAGAGGAGAGAGTTTAGTTCCCAGCACTCAGATGGGTTCATAATAATCTGTCACTCCATTTCCAGAGTATCTGAGGTCCTCTTCTTAATTCTGTGGGCAGTAGGCATGCATGTGATGCACATACAGGCAAAATACTCATACATATTATGGTGGTTTGAGTAGGCAAGGCCATTATGAACGCGTGTATTTGAATATTTGGCCCATAGGTGTGACACTAATTGGAGGTGTGGTCTTGTTCGAATAGGTGTGGTCTTGTTGGAAATACGATCTGAAATTGTAAGCCAGATCCAATTAAATGTTCTCCATGATAAGAGCTGCTGTGGTCATGTGTCCTTTTACAGCAATAAAACTATAACTATAACACATATAAAGTAAAATGAGTAAATCCCAAAAGAAACATTTTAAAAAACTGTACCCAAAAGGAAGTGACTTTGGTTTAAATTTTTTAAGCAGAGAAACTTAGCCAATCTTACATGCATATACATTCTCATTTTGAGGTTAATCAGACCATTCACATAAGTCTTGTCTTGGTTAGATTCAGCTATCGAGTTGACACAGCCCAGAGAGACTCTCAATTGAGGGATTTCTTAAGTCAGATGGGTCACATGCTCATGAGAGCTTGTCTTTACTGATGGTTGAGATGGGAGGATACAGCTTTCTGTGGGTTACACCATCCCTAAGTACCTCACACTGCATCAGAGCTAGCTGAGCATGAAACAGCTAGTTACCTTCCTCCGTGGTGTCTCCTCCAGATTTCTGCCTTTTCATACCTTAGTGATGATGGACTATAACCTGGAAATGTAAGATGAAATAAGTCCTTTTGTGCCTTACAGGATTGCCATTGAGCCTGGTGTTCATCACAGAGCAAACTAGAACAGGTCCCTTAACTGCTTTTATGTAAGGAAATGTTTTATCAGAGTAGTATGTGTGAAGTCTGCAGGCCACATTTTCGCCTTGATGTAGTGAAGAAGATACTATTAGGAACTGATAATCACCACTCAGAGGATGGAGAAAGATGATGGAAAATTTACTTTACAAATGAAGTAAGCATGTGGAGATCTGTTTGTTATTACAGCTCATGCTTTTGAATATTTTGATGCTCTCTTCTTTAAGAAACAGGAGGGAAATGAAGCCCATTGCATTGCATTCCACAGCGAGGCCGATGCCCCACATTCTTTCAGACTGTTTAATGACATTCAAGCCTAGGCACTGAGGCCCGTTTCCATTGGTAAATTCATAACTGCAAAGAAAATATGTACCGGAACTGAAGCGACAAGCTGTTTCTTGAGATCAACCCTCATTTGAGATCTTTTTGAAATGGGCTTGAACTCTTTTTAGACTCCCAGGATTAAGACAAAGGCCCATAGAATGTATACACATTCAGTCCTTCCTTCCTTCCTTCCTTCCTTCCTTCCTTCCTTCCTTCCTTCCTTCCTTCCTCCCTCCCTCCCTCCCTCCCTCCCTTCCTTCCTTCCTTCTTTCCTTTCTAAGAATTTAAGACTAGGTCTTATGTAGTTAAGTCTTGAACTCACCATGGGGCTATGGCTGGCCTCGAATTCCTGACTTTCCTGTCTTCATTTCCCAAGTGCTTAGCTTGAGCTTCCATTATTAGCTTAGACTCCTTTAAAAGTAGAGCGAAGCTGGCAATATTGTCAAAAGGTTTGTTAATTGTTTAATATTTCTAAACGGAGTTTTTCCAAAGCAATCATAATGTAAGGGGCTTTTGTTGATTAAAATATTCTTGGATTTTTATGAAATTCAGGTTATTTCCAACTGTTTTTTCCCCCCAGCAAGCTTGTTTCAACCAGGAGAACCCCCCCTTTTTTTTCTTTTTCTTTTTTTTTTTACTAGATGTTTTCTTCATTTACATTTCTTTTTAAAAATTTTTTAAATTAGATCTTTTCTTCATTTACATTTCAAATGCTATCCCAAAATTCCTCTATACCCTTCCTCTGCCCTGCTCCCCTACCCACTCACTCCCACTTCTTGGCCCTGGCATTCCCCTGTACTGGGGCATATAAAGTTTGCAAGACCAAGGGGCTTCCCTTCCCAATGATGACTGACTAGGCCATCTTCTGCTACATATGCAGCTAGAGACAGGAGCTCTGGGGGTACTGGTTAGTTCATATTGTTGTTCCACCTACAGGGTTGCAGACTCCTTCAGCACCTTGGGTACTTTCTCTACCTCCAGGGAACTCTTAATTTGCAATTCTGAAATATTTCTTTTTAGGACACTGAAAGTAACCTCAGATTGCAAACATATTCCTCTGAAAAGGATACAATGAACATTGTCTTTTCCCTTCATTGAATTTTATTTGTGTGATTAACTGAAGAATTTCTTGATTTATCTGGATTTATCAAAGCTGTAGGGATTAAGTGTTTGGTGTGGTGAAATGTGCTAAAGCCTGCAAACCATGTCTAGCGTTTTTAAAGTGTAATGTAATAAAGAGTAAGCCCTGTATCTGTGGGCTTCCTTGTCCCTCCCCCACCCAGAGAGCCCAGTGTAATGTTATGAGTAAGCTCTGTATCTCTCTGTGGGCTTCCTTGTCCCTCCCCCACCCAGAGAGCCCCCTCTTTAGTTCCTTTTGGTAAACATCAGTTGCTGATGGCCTGGACACTGAATGCCTCCAGGAAGTGGGGTGAAGGGAACTTCTTTTCCCATGACCCCTCACTGTCATCTCCTTCCAAGGGCTCCTTACTCAGAAACGCCTTGATAACCACATTCATTCCTTTCATGCCCCACCCGAGCACACAGCAGCCCAAAGCACCCGACCCATGGTCCAGCCACCGTTTACCTAGAGCGGCTATGTGAAAATATTTCTGTGGGAGATGTTTCTGGAGGCAGGATAGTTATTTTTTAAATGGAATTCCATTTTCTTAATATTGACCTAAAAATTGGAATGCTCGTTAATTCTTTGGGACTCCCTAAAACCTTTGTATTGGGTTAGTGTTTTTGTATAATTAATTTCTGGACTTTTTCATGTTTTGGTGAAGTCTGAAATGCTAAACCATTTTAGATACTGTTTCAGTGCCGTTTCCATGTGCAGTCCAGGTTTAAAAAACACCAGCTGGCTGGGTATGCAAGTTTCTAAAGTGCTTGCATACCATGCATGAAGGCCCTAGGTTTGCTCCCTCAGTACATGTAAAGCCAGGTATGAAGGTGCATTTCTGCAGTTCCAGCAGGCAGAAAGCTGGGGAGGATTCTCCCCAGCTACATAGATAACCTGGGTTACTCAAAACACAAAAACTGCAGGGATGGGAGGAAGGATTATGGGAGGGGATAACCAGGATGGGGCAGTGAGTAGGATATAAAGTGAATAAGTAAAAAAATAGGTAAGCAGATAAAAAATATTTTAAAAAACCCAATTCACCAAGAAACACAGACAACAACAAAATTAAAGGGAAAACCTAGCTCTGACTCCTAACTCCTAACCTATCTGACCCCTGACTCCTAACCTATTTGACCCCTAGCCCCTTCCTTCCCCGTCCTGTGCCAGTTTGCACGTCTTTTTTCTTTTGTTATAGAAGAGGAGAAAATATATTCGATGAGGAAAGTTATAAATTTATTCTCCTAATCTTCCAAACAACACTTCTTCTGTAGATAGAAAAATTGAGACTATGAAGAAGAGCTTAAGCAATGTGGCTGAGACAGAGAAAGCTACCCCCTAGTGGAAATGGGATTCAAACCTATTAGGAAGGCGGCACTATGAGGAGTGAGTTCTGGGGTGAGGGCAAATGCGTGAAGGCAGGAAGGCTTCGCTGGGGTGCTGTGTATCTCAGGTTTGGAATGAAGGAGGAGACCGGGAATCTCCTGTGACGACCTGTGTTCAGGCTCTACTCTTCTGCTCTGCCGAAGGTTCTGCCACTTCTAGAGTTTGACACAGGGCTGCTATGTATGGTTTTGGATCTTTACTAATAAATATATTGTTGTAAAACACATATTGCTACATGAGCTGTTTAACAGTGTTTGGTCAACAACTGACTGTATGCATATATATGATTTCACTCCTCTGTAGCCTAGATGTGACAGACTGTACCATCTAGGGTTGTGTAAGTATGCTGTGGCTAGATCGCCTAATGACGCATTTCTCCAAATGTATCCCAGACAGCCACATGCCTGTGTTCATGTGTGGGTGTGCTGTGTATATGTAAACAGAGTATTATGATTCTTATCTCTTGTCCTAAAATGGATAATGAAAGGTTCTGTATGAAGCCCTGGAGCAAGGGCATGTGGCTTCCAACAATTGGGCTTGCTTCAGGAAAGGAGACGGATTTATCTGATGGGCTGTCTGGATATTTTGCAGAGTACATGTGAGAGACAAGGAAGAGTGTGTCTGAGTTGGGCCCTAGTGAGACCTGGGGCCTCCTGAAAGACCATAGGCAGTCTGGGAAGGCCTGGAGTTGAGTGTGTGATGAAGACTGAGTGTGGGAAAGAAATGAACTCAGTACTGTTTTCTGCTCTGTGAGCCTGTCACAGGAGCGACCTTTGCACATTCCTTTCCTTCCCTTCTCTGTGTCCCCTCTGGGAGACTGATGCTTCTTGAATGCCTAGATTTTAAGTGCAGTATCTTCCTGGATTCTGAATTATTAGCATACCAACTGATATAAGATATTGTCCATTAAGCAGATTCTCTGTGAGGGACTGCTTTTTCACAGTACCCCAAAATAAAAGTAGAGATTAAGTTGATGATATAAAATAACCTAGTGTGGGAAGTATTTTTTTTTTTTAATCTGAAAACCATTGTTTTGTCTTTAGCTAATCCTAAGAGTAGGCTTCACCTGTCATTGTCTAATGACTGATGGTTGGGTGCTGTTCTGACATGCCCAGGCTTGGAGGGAAAGCCACAGGGTGTCTGTTCCAAGTAGAGACTTCCAGCCTTTCTAAATGCGTTCTTCAGTTTTTAAACAAGCAAACTGGAGGGAACCTCTGTGACCTTTTCAGGAAATAGAAGGGTGACAGCAGATGTTCTAACAGAAGGGGGATGGAATTCGTTTCCTCTCTCTTCCTGAAATCAGTTCTTACCCAGGCTTTGAAACACCTCTTTCTGCCTCCTCCTCATGGGTGGCCAAAGGCTAATGTAATTTTGATTCTATTGATGACAATAATGTTTTATTCTCCAGCAAACAATTCCCTCCTGGATGAGAGGCAAGAACTTGTTTGTGGTGTGGCCAACACATGTGCTAGTGTTATAGCTTTAACTGATTGTCCTTATACTGCCACCTGGGTCTTCCTGTATGTTCTTTGAAGTTGTGAGAGAGGGAGGTGACCCCAAGACTGAAATAGTGTGGAGTCTCAGTCATTTATGCTTCCCAGAGCTGGTCACTCTGCACAAGGACATAACACAGGAACAGGAGTGTCATATTGTCATTGCTCCTGTAATCTAAAACACCCAACTCTCATGTGTGAGCTAAGTGTGTCAGCAACCTGATACCTTTGAAATGAAAGTGATTTGTACTTTTCTTAATTTTTATAAATTTTATTTTTTGCATCATTTTTTAAAAAATTAATATATTTTTTTTGTGTGGATGTTTGCACACACACACACACACACACACACACACACAAGACACATGTGCATGTCTTGGAAGCGAGAAGAGAACATTGGGTCCTCTAGATCTCGAGTAACAGATGGTCACGAGCCACATATGAATATTGGTAACTGAGCCCAAGTCTGCAAATACATCAAGTGCTGTTAACCACCGGGCTATCTCTTATAACACCTGTGTTTCATTTTGAAGGAGATAATCAGTGATGTATATAGATATATACATACATTCATATATAGAATGGTTGGTTTAATATGAAACCTACATGTAGCCTCTTTTCTGTACCTATAACTCTCCAGCAAATGACAACTCCGTCTGTAATGCAGAAAACCTTTACCAAAGAGGAACCTAAAAGACCGCTCTATTGCAGCTGAATGGTTTTGGCCCCAAATAGTAAATTTGCCACTGACTTAAGCACATTTTCTAATGCCATTAAAAAGTTTTGAAACACATTGGAACATCTGCAATGTTTGTGTTCCATTAAAGCTTCATATAAGTATTATCTCAGTGCTTGAGAAAGATACTGACATTGTAGCACAGCAACAGCCAGTAGTTCAGGGGAAGCCTGCACTTTCAGGACATCTAGGAAAACAGAATAAGATTTTGTATCACAACAAGAACAAAGCAAAAGACCCAAAAGGTCTAACTTGGTGTCACATGTCATCCCAAAATTTGGGCACGAGTCAGGAGAACAAGAAGCTTAAGCTTCATGCATGTAGGCAGAACAAGTAACATGAGATTTGCCTTAGTTGCTTTTCTCTTAGTTGCAGGAGAAATGGCTTACTGTGCCTTATGGTTCTGGAGGGGATGCAATCATTGTGATGGGAAGTCATGGCAGAGGAACATGAGGCAGGTCTGTCATAGTATGTCTGTAGTCTGAAAGAAAACAGAAAGTAGCTCCAGGATATTAAGGCTCAAATCTCCCCTTTCCCACTCCACTAATGTACTTGATCTAGCAGAGATATACCTCGTAAAGCATTTTAGGACATTCCTAGCACAAAGCTTCAAATTCTTCTGTGTTCCTCATGCAAACCAGTTCCCAAAGCCTGTGACCCACACAGTCATTTTATCACAGCAATGATCCCAGTTCTGATACAAATTTCTGTCTTATATTTTATTTCCTACTGCTTTATTACACACTTGGATAATGGCAACTAAACCAGAAAAGGTTTATTTGGTTCACAGTTATAGGTTGCTGTTCTTCATTGTAGGGAGTCAAGGTGGTAGGAACTTGAAGTATCTCATCATAGCCACAGTCAAGAAGCAGAGAGGATGAGTGAGTGCATGCTGTGTTCAACTCACTTCTTCACTATCATGCAATCCAGCATCTCCTGCCTAGGGAATGATGCCACCCACAGTAGGCAGATCTTCCCAACTCTAAGTAATCAAGGTAATCCCCCACAGACTTTCCCAGAGGCAAATCTGATCTAGACAACCATTCACTGAACACCAAGCTAATTAAAACAAACACAAAACCAATTCAAGGAACATCACTCTCATATCTAATAATAAAGTACACTTAAGCAGGAAACAATTGCAAACTCACCCAGATACATTGTTTAACATATACAGCTTAAATGGAGTGAGATGCTAGGTGGCAAGCTTAAAGTTCTGATGGAGTATATTTAGGCTTTCAATGTATTCAGCTCTCATTGTATTCTTCTTGAACCAATCAGAAGTGTTGAGACTCTAGCAGTATCATGGCTATATATGGGCAATATGGTTATGGCAAAGGGACTTTTTTTTTTTTTTTTTTTTTTTTACATACTAATACAATGAATGTTCTTTTAAAGTTTGGAACTATTTTATAATGAATGACATTTGAAAGGAGAAGCCATAAGCCACTGCCTTGGTTAAGATGTGGAGTATGTTGGCACCATGCCTGGCTCTTCCACAGAAAACAAGAAGGGACACTGTGGAGTGGTAGGGCCTGGGCTGCTTTGGAAGTCAGGGCACAAAGATCATTATTCTCTACTTACACTGTGTGTTCTGTGATTTGTTTTCAATAAACTCATTCTCCCACATGTTTACAGACTTCATTTTCTGCTATTCTATTCCATTTTGAAACACTAAGGCAATTTTGGAACTATTTGGGGGTTTTAAAAAACCCCAACAGCCAACATTTTAAAATTGATTTTAGGACATACCTCTTGAGTCAGTCCAATCCTGTCTTTTATTATGCAGTGATTTGAGAAAGATAGAAAAAAATTGTTCTTTATTACTTCATTGTATTTTAAAGTCCATACTCCACTTTTAATAAACTGATGAACTACATGGATCTGTATTACCTTAAAGGAACATGTTGAGATTTTTTTCAAGCCATTATTATAACGCCTATCTCACTGAAATGCTATAGAGAAATAATCCACGTGGATTTTTTTCTCCATTTTACATAGGAAATAAAGGAGCAAGGCTTAGCTAGCTTCCCAGGTAACATAATCAGGAGTGAATATTGATCCCATGTGCAAGTCAAACCTATTGTTAGAGTGCCTTAAATAATACCTGGATGTTCTGTGTGTCTACAATTTTATGGTATTGTTTTTTAACATAGTAGTGAAAAATCTCATTTCATCACACCATTTGCCATTTGGTTTCTTTGTTTGTTTTAGTTTTATGAAATAAAGTTCACTGGAGTGTGCCAGAACACCACAACATCACTTAACCCTTTGTGATTTCATTTAATCTTATGGCTAGGGAGTGGCTTAGCAGGTAGAGGCACTTCCTGCTAAACCTGATGAGCTAAGTTTGATTGCTGGGATTCACATGGTAGAAGGAAAGAACCAATTTCCAAAAGTTATCCTTTGACCTCCATACATATGTCATGGCACATGTATGAAAGCTCATACCAGCACACATAAACACACATACACTAATAAAATGCAATAAAGATTAAGACCAGTATTAAAACTGTTTATAGATTATGTACACCTTTATTAAGTAATACTTTAAAAGATTCTTTTAAAGGTTTGTCTGTGTATGAGTGTTTCCCTGAATGTATATATGAGCATATATGTGCCTGGTGCCCATGGAGATCTGGGAAGGTGTTGGTTTCCTGGGACTGGAGTTATGGATGGTTGTGAGGCACCATATGGGTACCTGGGGATTGAGCCTGGGTCCTCTGTAAGAGTAATAAGTGCTTTTAACTGCGGAGCCATCCTTCTAGCCCCTTAGGTAGTTAACTGCTAGTGTATTGTCTGTTTATGAGGGATGACTATTCTGTAAGTGGCTGAGAAGGCAAGTTCTGTCCATTTAATATTGAAATGTATTACAAAGCAGCGTGGTGGCAAAGCTCCGTGACACCCAATCCGCAAACACAGAGCTCTTTCCTGGAGCTACTAACTCTCCTGCACTCCAGTGATCTGTCATGAGCAGCTGAGTTGAGACTTAAAGAGAGAAGGTTACTCAGCAGACACCCCAGGAATCCTAACTGTGTCCACTTGAGCAACTTAATCTGGCTGTGGAGCTTCCCACACCCAGTAAGATGAGTTCTTCCTAATTATTTTGCTTCTGGGAAAAATAGAGACTTTGGGGCAATGATGTCTTCTGGAATGTCGGGGTTAATTAGATTGCATGTAGGCAGCCTGCCTGAGGTCACTGTGACGTTCCAAGCTTAACAAAGAGATGGAGTGTTTTGAGCTCCCTACCTTTGAAATTTGGCTTTCTTCACAACTCCAAAACTTCAAACGTCTACCTCCTCCACAACGAGAAGCTTTGAATGCTGGAGTTGGTTTTCGTTGGTTTGGTTTTTGAGACTAGCTTGCTCTGCTGTGTACCTCAGGCTAGTCAGTACTCCACTGTATAGTCCTTTCTCTTGCCTCAGCCTCCTGAGATTTGGGATTGTAGGCATATATGCATACATGTGCGTGTGCGTGTGCGTGTGTGTGCGTGTGTGTGTGTGTGTGTGTGTGTGTGTGTGTGTGTGTATGTATGTGTGTGTGTGCATGTATGCATGTGCATGTGTATGTATGTGTATGTATTGAGGCCAGAGGTATTGAGTCCTTTTGAGCTGGAATTAAAATGTGGGTTGTATGCAGTCCAGCTGGGGGCACGAGCAGTGTGAGCTATAAAAGCTTGAGAGATGTCCTAGAAAGCTCCTTCCTATAAAAATTATAGTTAACTCAATAATAATTAGTCAATAATAATAAATAAAAATAATAAATAATAAAGTAGGTCATTCATTTGATGAGCCTGTTCTCACACAGTACTTGTTTTAGTCAAATAGGTTTGTATTGAGGTCTGGAGAGATGACTCAGTGGTTGAGAGCACTTGCTAATGAGGATCTGAGTTCTGATCCCAACAATCAAATAAGCCAGGCATGGATCCACACTGCTGTAGGGGCAGAGACAGGAGGCTCACACGGGCATGCTGACTGCCAGCCTACTTCCAGGTTCAGTAAGGAACTGAATAAACTGGAAAGAAGTGGAGTGGTACTGGAGGGTACTGACACACTCTTCTGGACCTTGTAAGCAAGCAGGCAGGCTGGTGCAGGCACCCAAAGAAACACCTGTGCACATGTGTGCATGTACACACATACACACCCCACACCTACAGCCAACCCCCCCCCCCCCCACACACACACAGACTGTATCAACTTTCTTAAACAATTCTGCCTTTCTGGGTCTACAAAGCAAATTTGGAGTGCCAGAGTCCTGAGAGTTCTGCAGGGTTAAAGACAATGCAGACAGAACACACCCCTATCTAGTGGAGCTGAGAAGACAGCTTTTCAACTTGTGAAAGCCACTTCTTAATGTAACCACTTCTGCACTCATTAAAGGCATAGAAGACAGTCACAGTAGTAGCCTATTGACTAGAGGTGGAAAACAAGGAGAATTCTATTCAAATAAAACATTTGACTCTTGAATGTCATGACAAAGCTGGTTCTTGATTCCTAATCATTTTATTTTAGATCTTCTTAGTAGCTCTTCACCCACTTGCCATGCTTAACCCTCTGTGCTCCTCTGTGCTCCTCTGTGCTCCTCTGTGCTCCTCCCTCATTTATTTTTCTGAGTAGCATTTACCATTAGGACCTAGTACACAAGCTTACTGCTTTCCTTCAGTTGGGATGAAAGCTGGAAAAATGCAGCAAATCAACTAACCTACAGATTAGCCAGATTTGTGCTTGGCATAGGGAAAGTACTGAGACCTAAAGCATCAGTAAGGTTCTTTCTGTGTGGCCCTAAAATAGGATATGTATATCTTGGTGTCAAGGACTGAGGACAGAGCAAATTCAGATACATTGTAGGATAATGTGAACAACACATTATTAAGTAATTTTGCCTCCTGATAAGCAGAATGGAGCTGTGGCTATGATTGTTCTAATACTGGAAGCGGTGGGGCTAGAAATGGGGCTTGTGTTTTTCTTCATGGTCCCATGGGAATGATTTTGTAAGACCTCCTGAAAAGGACTACACCACAGCTAAGAGAGCATGAACAGGAAAAATAACATCCTCTTTCCAGAAACTACACTAAGAAATAAGTGTATTCTAGTTATTTATCCTGAAGGCAACTTGTCTCCTTAAGGTTGAATTGTCAACATCATCAGAGACCTCGCTTAAAATTTTGTATCAGTTTATTGCCTATGGGTATGGAATAAAACTCATCCAGGAATTAAGGAGTTACTGAGTCATCAAACTTTTTAAAAAATCCCACTGAGTGTTTATTTATTTTTTTTGAAACACTTATTGAATGTAAGGTCTTTAATTGAGTACTTCCCTACATAAATGTTTTTGGAGATTTCACCCTCTCTTTCTCATTTATTCATTGACTTGATTTTGTGGTGGTGATGGGCATACACATACCATTGCCCTGCACTGTGGAGGTCAGGGAACAACTTCCAGGGGACTCATCTTTGTTTCTCCCATGGGTTCCCGGGACTTGGCAGAAGTTATAAGGCATGGCAGTCTGTACCTTTAACTTGCTGTTGGCCTCATCCTCTCAATAGGTTGAATGGTTTTGTTTTGTCTTCTTCCCACCCAACTCTCTCCTTGCCTTACACTTTCTCCTCTGTTCTTTTGTCCCCCTCTCTTTCATCCTTAGTCTTGTGGGATAAAACCTAGCGATATGTTTTTGTTTGTTTTTGAGACAGGGTCCCACTATGTAGCCGTGGATGGCCTGGGGCTTGTTATGTGGACCAGGTTGGCTTGGCATACCCAGAGATCAGCATGCCCTTGCCCAGAGTGCTGGGATTAAAGGTGTGTATCATCATATCCAGAAGAAGCAGGGTTTTGTAAAAACTAGACAGCAGATCCACCACTGAGCTACACCTTTGAGACATTTTACAGCCCATTAAAGTTATTAATAAAGACTAGCAAGATGTCTCAGTAGATTAAACTACTTGCTGCCAAGCCTGAAGACCTGAGTTCTATACCTGAGACCCATATAATAAATGATGTTAACTGCCTTTCTCTGGTAAATTGTCCTTTGATCTCCACATATGTGCCATGGTGAGTGAACTTTCCTTCACTTATACACCCCTTCCCTAAACATATGCATATACAATAAAAACTTTAAAAAATGTAGAGAGATTGGTAAAACCTGAACTTATACTTAAATCATGATAATTAAATAAAAACTCATTACTTTAGTAAGAAAGAACTTTTTTTTTTCTGATCATTTCTCCTGCTGACCTGTCTAAAGTTAATTTGTGCCCCTTTTATCATGCAGTTATAAGCAATTCTAAATGGAGACTCTGAATTTAAGTTGTTAAATTTGGAGATTGGGGCTGTATCTTGGTAGTGAAACACTTGACTGTAACATACTAAGGCCTATGTTCCACCCACGGCATCACTTAAAAAAACATGCTCTTCATAGGACACGAGACATGAACATGAGGTTATCCACTGGACAGGAGGTCAGAAGCAAAGAGTAGCAGGGGCAGAGCTGTGGACATGGTTAGCCATGTGACCTGGCATCATGATCTCAGAGCAGAGTTCACTCCAGCCAAGGACAGATACCCTGAGTCCTCATGTATACTAAACCTATGCTGTTTTCTTTTGCTAACATAAGGAGCCTCTATTAGCTCTGGCTGCCCTGAAACTCACTTTGTAGTTTGGGCTGGCCTCTAACTCACAGATCTGCCCACCCTCTCCTATTGAGTACTAGGATTAAAGGTGTGCACAATCATACAGGACTTTCAGAACTTTTTTATAAGACCTACTTGTAACTGGAAGATGCTGAAAGAAAACAGAAACCATTTATTTTTCTATAATAATGGATGTTGATCAGATAGTTTAATGCCTTTTAACAATCTTTTGACTTTAAAGAAAGAACCTGTAGCCATTCTGTCTGCTCAGATTCCACCCACTGGATTCAGTATCTATCTCACTCAGCCTGAATTTCCTGGGACTCTGGTTTTCTTTGTCTCTACAGCACTGTTCATAGCTGGAGGTAAGTTTGGACATACTCACTACCTTCTTATCTCTAAGTGGTCTTTTCTAGGTCTAGAGAGGGATCAGTTTACTTTCCATAAGTAACTACACTGAGCCCTAAGATCTGCTCGGCTTAGCTGATGGTCCAAGTCCTGTGAAGGAAGGGTCTTCATCCTTTTGTGGTCATTGCCTGGGGATGCTGAGGGCCTATGGATGTCAATACATGTAATTACAACATGAAAGTTCACCTAAGGTGTTTCAGCAGATGCTCAATGGTGAGGACTATAACAACACAAGTAATTGTTAAACTTCCCCTTGAAGCACACCTCTGGGTCATTCAGCATTAGCCATTACAGTGGTGCAGTTATATGTCCATTAGCCCTCCTGTGTCTAGAAAACCTTCTCCTCCATCCGTTCACTCTGGCATTTATCCTCTTTCCAACTCTTCTTCTGCAGTTTCCTGAGCTCCAGAGGGAGGGATTTGATGGGGATATCACATTTGAGACTGAGTGTTCCAAGGTCTCTTATTCTCTGCACATTGACTAGCTTTGGGTCTCTGTATTTATTCCATCTGCTTGCAGGAAGAAGCGTCTCTGATTGTGGCTGAGCAAGGCAAATATCTATAGCAGAATTCCATTAGGAGTCATTGTATTGCCGTGTTTCTTTAGCACAGCAGTGGTATTCGGTTTTCTCATAGGTTCATGACCTATCTAGTCTCAGGTTCTTGCCCTCTTCAGTGCTTTGAAACAGC
>LR752134.1:0-86960 GCA_902729485.2 Mus minutoides
AAACAAAACAAAACAAAACAAAACAAAAACTGCACTGGAATGCTCTAGAGAAAAAAAAGAATCAAGCACCCTGAAGAGGAGTAGAAGGCAGGACATAGTCAAAATCAGAGCTGAAATCAATCAGGTAGAAATAAAGAAAACCATATAAAGAGTCGATGAAACAAGAGCTGCTTCTTTAAGAAAATCAACAAGACAGACAAATCCTTAGCCAAACTAACTAAAATACAGAAAGACAGTAAAAGACAAAATCAGAAATGAAAATGACATAACAACTGACATAACAATTGACACAGGATATTCAAAGAATCATAAGGTCTTTCTTCAAAAGCCTGTACTCCACAAAATTGGAAATTCTTAGCAAAATGGATGATTTTCTAGACAGATACCACTTACCAAAGTAAATCAAGATCAGGTAAACTGCTTAAACAGTCCTATAACCCCTAAGGAAATAGAAGCAGTTATCAAAAGTCTCTCCTTTCCCGCAAAAAGACTTCTTATTTTTCTTCTTCTTCCTTCTAATCCTTCTTCTCTTTCTCTCATATCCTTATTCTCTGTCTCACTCTATTTAGTTTAATTAGGCTGGGAGTAGCTTGCTCCACACATTAACCTTAGTGTGTGTGTGTGTGTGTGTGTGTGTGTGTGTGTGTGTGTGCGTATGATCAACTTAGGTATAGTTTAGAATATCTATTGGTGGTTTAGATATTAACTCATATGAAATTGATATGTTGGCCCTTGTTATTGTCTGTAACTTATTACTTCATATTTTCAGGACCTGAATTCATAGTTACACATGTTGAAACTGTCATTTTCCTCTTATTGCTGTCTCATTGAACTTACAGAAAACTGATGATTATACTTTCTGTATTTTAAAATGCTCACCTGACTTATTTTGGTTCAGGGATGCCTTCCAGAAGCCCTCCTGAGGTGCGTCGTGCAGACACATCCCACAACAGGACACAGAACTTATGGACCTGAGACTGACCCACCATGCACATTATCCCTGGTACCTGGCAGCAAAAATATGCATACGTGATGGAGAAACCATGATTAAAATATTTGAACGCAAAAATGTGTACATTGAAAAATTTCCAATTAAAAGTTTGTTGTTGTAACTGGAGGATTCAGTTCTTCCTTTAGGCATTTCTTTTTTAAATCATTGTCTTCGTTCTCTGAGAAGTCTGTAAAATGTGTTTTGATCATATTCATCCCTCACCCATCTCCTCCCAGCTCATCTTCCTTTCCTACCCATCCAACTTTGCACCCACCTTTTGTTTTTCTATCAAATCTATTTTGTGCTGCTCATATATTCTAGGATATATGGCCTTCTTCTGGAGTTTGGTGGACTGATGAGGGGCGATTCTTTTAAGGGAAACTAACTCTCACTCTCCCAGCATCTTTTAAGTGCCAACAACCACTCAGCTAAGGTTGGGACTTCTTGTCTACCTCCCTTCTCCAGACCTGGATTGGATTGGTTCTCCTTGATGCTCAAGGAGCACACAACACTCTCTGGTCAGTTCCAACATCAGTGACTCACAGGCATAAGTATAAAATTTAAAGGCATCTTAAACAAGAGGATGAGAACAACTATTTGTTGCATATTATAAACACATGAATATTATTCAAAAAGGCATAGAAGTATGTTTGAGTATACCATTTCTTGTATTTCAAAATGTAAGGGTACATTCCAACATAACTGATGTCCCTTGTTCTCCAACTCCCTGGTTTTATTAAATATACATATGTATATGTGTATATATGTGTATATATATTTGTACTGATGTAACATCAGACATGAAACATTGATCCATATGATATAAAACACAGTTTACAATAAAGGTGGCGTCAGCAAGAATCTAAGTAATAAGCTGATCATTCTTGACTATTTTTTCTTGTGAAAGAAAAACTTAGTGACCCCAAATCTCACAGTGTACATAAAGAACATTTTAAGGTTTCTAGACAGAAACTATTTATCAAAAACTACATGCCATTACTACTGACCAATCATATAGCAGCCACTTCTTCTGGTTTACTAATGATGGAAGCCAGTTTTGATCATGCTGAAAAATAATCAATATTTCCATCCATCTGCCAAAATTTACTAAAATTGTTAACAGAAAGCACCAAGAAATTTATAAGTAAAACTATTGACAGAAATAGTCTTTTAGATGTTATAGTCAAAAGGCAACTTTAAAACATGTTTATCTTTTGTGATTAGGGCAATTTTGTACTTTTGAGAACTCATTATTGGGATTTTTCTCTCTAAATAAATATTAAGTATTTCACCCAACTGTTATTGATTATTTTTAAGAATTTTCTTTTCTTTGAGAAATAAATCTGCATTAAATAAATTCTGGTTACCTTATAAACCCTGGATTTTTGTCTGGTTTCTACCATTGGAAGGATTATTCACCATCATTTTGCTATTAAAGGAGCATAAAGTAGGTCTCATTTTGGAAATGCTTTTCACTTCGAAGATCCCATGTAATTTTTTATTAGTTAATTGTTGAATATGTGAAGAGTCTTCTTGTGCCATTTGACCATTTAAAACATGTCTTAAACATTTTTGTTAATGTGCAGATAAAATTAAAATTATGTTTTAGTATTTAGTGGAGTATGTATGTGTGTTACAAATATTTTCTCTGATTTTATAACATTTCACTTCATTTATTGTTATGGTTCTTAGTTATGTACAGAATAATGGGTTCCACAAAGTCATTTTGTGTATTTTTCTATATGAGACAAAACAGGCAATTTTTGTCGTTTGTACCAGCATCATCTCCCTCTTGTTCCCTCAGACCCCTTCCTCCCTCTGCTCAGTGCCCGCTCGATCTTCAGGACATGAGTGTGAATGTCCTTCTGTGTTCTCACCCGGTTCTCACCAGGCTCTTCATCGCTGTTATGAGTGTGAATGTCCTTCTGTGTTCTCACCAGGTTCTTCATCGCTGTTATGAGTGTGAATGTCCTTCTGTGTTCTCACCAGGCTCTTCATCGCTGTTATGAGTGTGAATGTCCTTCTGTGTTCTCACCAGGTTCTCACCAGGTTCTTCATCGCTGTTCTTTGTCTTTCATTTTGCATCAGGGATGATTTGTATATATTGTAGAAATTTTCACATTAATTTTTATTCTATAAAGAAGGACAGTTTTAACAATTTTCTTTTGTAATGTGAAATATTACATCTGTCATATGTCCATATGGGTGGATATGCTTTTGGATTTTAGGAAATATTACATCTGTCATATGTCCATATGGGTGGATACGCTTTTGGATTTTCAGTTTATCAGATTATCACTTTGCTCACCTTTACAACTGCTGTTTATTAGTCTTAGATGGCTTTATTTATCATGGCTTTATAATGACAATCATTGATCAAGAACTCTGATTTTGCTTTGCTTTCTTTCTACTACTCTTTACATTTGTATACATGATTATAAAATATCTTTTCTGGAATCGAGAGAAAACCCATTTTAAATTAGAAGTTATGGTGGATGTGAACATAATCAGGAGATATTCTACTTCCAAATATATTCCTTGTATTCCCAAGCATGACTCTCATAATCCAAATCGTCATATAAAGTTTTGCTCATAGTTATTATTTCTTAAACTCAATTTCAAAATACATATTTGCTCTTGGGATTTAATACAGGAAATTTATTCAAAGAGCGTAATTGTTTATGATAAAGACATTAATATACTTGAAGTTCGTATTGCAGTTATTCTGACTACTTCTGGGATATGATGTCTGATGTTTTCCTGATATTATAATTTCTGTAATAGCATTACAACACCTGTGTTACTGAAGATATCTGTTTGGTCTAATATATGGATTCTGTTTAAGAATTAAGGTACATGGATTTATAACCTACTTAACTACAGATTTCATTATTAGATGTTTACAGAAAGCATTCTTGGCTAGAGTTCAAAAGCTGGAGATGTTTTCATGGTGCAGCTTATTTGTAAATATTGTGCTTAATCAAGATAAAGTTTTAAGTAGTTAAAAATAAAAGAGATACCTTGAATAATAATTAAGACACCAATGTAATTTTTTTTCACTTGGGGGAATTAAATTAAAGGCCTCATGCAGTGTTCTAATCACTAAGAGTCATGTCCAACTCAAATAATTTCAATTTCCTTATCTACAGAAAACCATTCTAGCACCTTTGCTACCAGCCAGTGTTCATACTTGCTAATGCACAAGTGGTGTGTGTGTGTGTGTGTGTGTGTGAGAGAGAGAGAGAGAGAGAGAGAGAGAGAGAGAGAGAGAGAGAGAGAGAGAGAGAGAGAGAGAGTATGGTATTCATATGTGTGTGAATGTGTAATGGGTACCTTCATCTATGTATACACACCTAGAGGCCAGTGTCCCCTTTTGGATATTTACTCTATAACTGCTCATCTTATTTTTTGAGACATGATGCTTAAGTAAACCTAGAGTCTCTTATTTGGGCTAGACAGACTCACCATTGAGCTCTTCAGATCTACATGCATGCCCCACTCCCAGTGCTGGGTAATGGAACCACATTACTGTACCTAACTTTTACATGTGTTGGAAACTTAAGTTCATATGTTTGTACAAACAGCCATTTTTCCCTTTGATCCATCTCTGAAGCCCCTTAACACATATTTTGTATAAAAAATTCATCTTTAGGGTCTCAGACTAATTCTTTATGAATGAGGATATGTATTTATCAAGATATAAAGTGATTTGTATTCATGTCAATCCTTTAATACATGGTTCCTTTCTGATGAGTTATGGCCCTGTGCATGGTACATTTTTGCTTTCAACTAGAATAAACTTTTATAATAAACTCATGACAATCTCAAACACAAAAAATATTAATATATATCTAAAAGACAGCTTAGCTTATGGGAACATTATATTCATCCAATATGACATTTTGTTAATTTTCATTTCACTATATATATCTCTAAGTTTGATAATTGTTATATGCATCTATTTAGAGACAAATTAAAACATAACAAATGTGCTGTAACTGTATTTGAGGTAACATTTTTACAATGATGTGCACACACATACTGTACATTTTTATATAAACTCACATGAACACAGCGCAGATTCTTAGCACTTCATCTAAATAACTTGTTTTTATGGGTCTTACTTTCATGTGCTTTTAGCTGTACAGAGATAAAGTACATTAAACTTTAAAGTCTTTAGGTTACATGAAATAGAAATCCACTCAGCTTGAGCAAAAGGGAGCTTATTAGACTAGCAAACTTGGGGAACTGAACTTGAGTATTAAAGGACCCATTAGGCCCCTCTCTTGGGGCTCTATGTCCAGGTTTCTTTATATGACACGAGTTACTTTTCTCCTTCATTGCAGGACAGTTTTTATTTTTCTCAGTCTCAATGGTAGAAAATTACCACATATGAAATTCATGTAAAGTTAAGAGGTCACTGAGAAATACTAAACTCACTCTACTAGGTATCACATTCTCAATATTTGACAACGTTGGTTGGTCAAGGCTCAGACTTTTAGGGTGAATGATGTTCAGTGTGACTGCAGTATCTGGTACATTGCCTGTGTTGAACGAGAAAAGGATAATATTTTTTAGGGGGAAAAAGATGCTATAAGACAGTTTAGCAAGTATAAACTTGGTTGATGGATGCTGCATGCTTTAAACACTTACCATCCAAACATTGGTCAGTGGAACAATACATGTGCTACTCAAAAGGCCCTTGAACACTTAGGTCCTCAGACTAATTTTTTAAAATGAAGATATGTATTTATCAAGATTATAAAGTGATTTTTATTCATGTCAACCCTTTAATACATGGTTCCTTTCTGATGAGTTATGGCCCTGTGCTTGGTACGTTTTTGCTTTTAACTGGAATGAACCTGTGCAACTTTCTGAGTTAATCTTTTACGTCCTGACAGAATGCCCATCAAGTGTCTTAAGAATATATTTTACAACCTTTTAATAAAAATGGAATCTTGAAACTGAGTGTTCTTTATTGGAAAGTAAAATAATTCAGCTCAGAAGCCCTGATAACTGTTTTAATGGCTTTCAGTTCTATGTGTAAAGGTTAGCATATGTTCTCTGACATTTTATTCATAATAACTTCGGATTTTTCTACTATGACGTTTGAATTAATTATCTCAAATAGTAACTAATTGGATGGCTATGACTGAACCAAGTAACATAGTCTTGAAGACCGCTTAAAATGGGGAATCCTTGTTTCTTGGTCACAAGGTGCTTTTAATTTCTCATGTAATAACATCTTAGTTAAGTATTATGGGAGGTTATTACATGACATATTTTCTAATCTATTTATACAAATTTCATGATTTGTATTTGGTCTGGTGCAAAATAACTGAACTTTTACCTGTTGGGTTCTTTTCCGTCACATTATATAATTGCTGTTTGTTTTAATCATTGGGGTACATATTTTGATGCTAAAACTTGGGATAAACAACAGTGTTAATTTGTTTTCAATTCTGATGCAATTACTCGTCAACAAGCTCAAGATCTATAATGCTTACTTAATTCCTTGTTTATATAGAGAAAATAATAATCATTATTTACATTCCTATATTGAATGGTGATGGTTAAGGCAGACAGCATATATAGATCCTGGGACAAGAAGGAAACATCAAAGGGGATTAGATTTTACAGTTATTTACTTGGTTATGTGCTCGTTTTACAAATGTTATTTGGTTTATGATAGTAAGTTTTCTCATGTTGTTTTGTACACAGGTTCACTCTATGAGCTTCCCTAAAAAGAAAAAGAAGTTTTTGTTTTAATTTTTCTGGAGTCAAACTGCTTGTAATTGAGCTAATATATCTGCTTTGTAATTACATTTATCTTTCTTTCGTTACCATTGTGTATGGTATTTTTTTAATTAGATATTTTCCTTATTCAAATGCTATCCTGAAAGTTCCCTATACCCTCCCCCCACCCTGCTCCCCTATCCACTCTTTTAACAGCAGCTTAACATTTGTATGTGTTGCTTCATGTGATTCCTAGAGCCATTTGAAGATTTTTCCCATGATTCTATGTGGGACTTCATATAATCTTATGCCATCATATTTATACAATGTCACTAACAGGTAAGCAGATCAAAGCTAGCACAGAAGTCATTGTCTGCTATACTTATTACTGTTTTGCAGAACTTTCTGCCTTGAAAAGAATTCTAGATTCCTGATTCAATATTAGATTTCTTATAGATAATACATGAATTGATATGGAGGCCAAATTTTAAAGGTTAGAAGGTTTTGTAGTAAATTTAGCTTTCCTATAATCATGAAGATGGTTCTTGATCTCATAAAAACCAGTTCCAAAGAACTTTGTGAATATTCTTTAATGTGAACATATTGCACAGATTTCTTTGAAATAGTGTAAATTATTCTAATTTAATATTTTGGATTTATTATATATCATGTATTTTCCTACATAAAAAAATCTAGTTATTGTAAAGCTCACAAAAAACACATTGAATTTTTTTCTATTAGAAGTTTTTAAGGCCATAAATAAATGTAGTCTTCTTTTGACAAGTTTAGGATCAAATGAAAATAGCTACCAAGAAGAGTCAAACAATAGTTCAAATGTTTCATGAGTGGTAGACACTAGACAAGGTTAGGAATAGGTTATAAATAATCTGTTCTGTGTTAGAGGTACTCATCCCATGAGTACAAGACCTAAACAGAACACAACAGAGATCTTCTTCAGCTTCATCACTGGATAGAGGACGACTCAGGTAGGATCAAGCCTACTTTGACAGACAAAAGAAAGCAGAACCAAGAGACATACATAAAATGTTTGTTTACTCCTTAAATTAATTCAGTGAAATTTCATGTAATTTAAAAATTACTTCGAGACACAAGTTGTACTAAGGACAAGTAACTAATATTCTAACTACTCAAGAAGGTTTAACTCTAAGGATAGATTTGTTCAACTGTAAAGTCATAAATGTCAGTTTATATTTAATGTGAAATTATGTAAGGATTTGCAAAACCCATAACAATAAAATGTACTTCAATCTTAGAGTATGGAAATGCAAATTAAAACATTTTTCCATTTTTATTAGTTCTTTGCTACTTTTTAATGCAATGTGGCTTGATAATATCCACACTCTTCTCAACTCTTTCCGGATCAACACCCCCCCCCCCCAAACTCCTGCTCACTCAACCGTGTGTGTTATATTTTAAATGTGTATTTGAAGTGGTGTGAAATTTTCTTTAACTACTCCCCCCAAAATAGCATTTCTTTCTCAAACTTCTAACTTCATATATTATGTTTTTGGTCAACTTTCTAATTTCTTAATAATTTCAGGGTTGCAGGAAGCTCATGGGGCAGGTTCCAGGACAAACCACTGATTATAATGCAATTACATGGATAAAAATCTAGAGTATCAGATTTAGAATATGTTTATAGGCCTTTCCCCCACCCCCATTGGACCAAGTCAATTTATTTTGATTCCTGCAGTTCCAACCTCCATTAGGCTGATGACATCAGCATAAGAAGCTAATCTCTTCCCATGACAGGGTGTGTGTGGAATGCAAAGGAGTCATGAAGTCAGGGTTTATTTGACAGAGCTCTAAGCTCTAAAGGATTTGTGTGTTGGTAAAAAACCAGAATATTGTGTCTCTTTTCCTCTCTCTTTTTCTTCTTCTCTCTACTTTTCTATTCATTTTCTTCTAGCTTCTGAAGTTCCTTGGAGGCTCATTTTGGGTTTTAGACATAAAGAGTGAGTCTTAGCTACTGCTCTGTAGCGTCAGAGCACAATACCATTGATTTGCAGCATGGTGCAAATTTTAGGACCATTGAATCTGTACTATGGGAGTAAAATCATGAGCGATGCATGGGACTCTTTACATCTTAACTGTAATTTTCAAGATTGTTATTTGCTTTTTTAAAAATCCAATAATGCTTACCACTTACTTTAAATAAAAAAAAATGCATGAAACAGATTTTGGGACATGAGTTTTTCCATGTGATTACCCATTTAAAAATACACATGTTGAGTATTAGTGACATTCTTAAAGATGATTAAACTATTCTCTCTGGGCAGTTTAACAAAATTCTTATTGCATACACACTCGGCCATCTGGTTCACCTAAAGAGAGCTTGAAGAGTGACGTCACCACAGTTCCTTGTCTGAAAATGCTGTGTGGTGTATGCAAGTTATTAGAAACACATGCTGGCTTAAAATGCCTGCAATTTCATTCATTGTGAGCCAGATTCTATTAGTAACAAACATTTCTCAGGAAGTTGGCTGTTACTTTTCACTTTATTATATTAGTGCTAAAAGATCAGCTTCTTAAAAGTTGTATATCATGTATCTATTACATCAATCACTGTATTTCATTTCCTCTTAAGGAAAACGTTCCCTTATGTGAGAATTGGTATATTTTGGTTGGGTGGGCAAAGAAAAATGCTATCTTCTGACCAACACCTAAATTATTTTGCAATTAATTAAAGGAAGGTATCACACTGGATATTCTTAGACTTATTTCTACTGAGAGTTTAAAAGTACATGAAAAATTGCTTATTTTAGTGAAGAAGTGGAGACAATATATCATCAGGAAATTTGACTCTGAACACAGGATCTTCAGACATTTTCTTTATGTCAATGACTTCATTTTTAAAAGAGGAAAGTGTCTGCGACAAACTACTGAAATAATGGAGCAAATGCAAAGTCATGTGGATGAAAGAGAAAATGAGTCTTGAATGGAGTTTGCAGCTCAGCCGATCTCTAATGCTTCATAAAAATACTTAAAACAAAACCGAGAAATTAAAATAAAAGTTAAAGGATTAATACTAGTATTCATCAAGGTAAAAGGGCAAGGAGATATAGGTTATATATTTTATATATAACATTTTATTAGGTAAGAGTAGCCTCCTCCAGCTTTCCACACAGAGCTTCCTTCAGTGTTCATGGAATAAATGTCTTGACTTCTGTCTAGGGTGTACCCATGTCCATTGTGTAAAATCATGGAGTCCTTGTCTGTCACTCTGCATCCTTTATATCATCTCTAGATCACTTCTAATACACAATAGAATGTAAGTGCTATAGAAGATATTGTTACCCTGAGTTGTACAGGGAGACAGTGACAAGAGAAATACTTTGTGTATATTCTATGAAACTGAAAAAAATATATATTTGTATTTGTCTGAGTCCATAGTGGCAGAATTGACCCATTGACTCTAATCCTCCACCCACCAAAAAAACCAACCAACCAGCCAAGAAACAACAATAAAAATACCGATTTCCTTAATTAGCATAATGAACATTAATTACTTTCAGAAATAATCAACTCTGAACATGTAAAGAGATTGTGGTAGGAATTTATCCTATAAATTAATATTTATTTGAGCAATAATAAAGATGGAATAGATATGAAGCCATGTGAATTTTCTTTAATTATACTTCTATAGTAAACATGCCCTAGTCCTGAACTAGGTCAAAGAGCTATGAAATGAGAGGAAGCAGCTGCTATTGGTTGAAAGGCATGGGCTTCTGTGCAAAACTGTTGGCAGTGTGTTTATGACACAAAACAAACTGTAACATTTAATATCCAAGCAAATCAAAAACTCATAGAATCCAAGCAAAAGAAGGTAATTGTTATGACAAAGTCATCACTTGCTAGATGAGAGAATTGAGAGACCTTAATCTGCTGTTCAGAATAAGGCCTATGGCTGGACTCTTGTGTGCTAGCTTAACTTAAAGTCTCTGATGTTCATCTACGTACATTATAAATTTTCTTAACAAAATCTTTGTTCTTTAAATAATAAGTATTTATACAATTTAGTAATGTTATTTGTGACGATACAGTAAGAAAGTCATTACCTTCATAACAAGTTCATGTCTTAATGACTTTCGGACTGTGTTAAACAATTGAAGGCATAATTATGCTGATTTAAAGTTAAAGGCAACTGAAGCCATTTCCAAACAAAGTTTCCTCAAACTGGACATTCCAGCTTTTGAATCCTTATTTTGCTCACAAAACCCCATATTGATAGACCACAGAACATAAATATCTCCTAGCTTATTCTACTGTCATCAAGGCACACAATAGAGAGAAGTTAGAGCATTTGGATTCAGATTATAGAATGGGTTCTCTGTCAACATGTTTACTTTTCCTTGGTTCCAAATTTTAATTTGTAAGGAAGGCAATAGTTTTTACATTGAATGGTTATAGTAACTATGGAGGTTATCACCTTTATATTGTTACTGTAACAAATCACAGCATGTTTTATGCAATAAAACAACACAAATTACAGGTTCAGAGTTCAGAACACTAAACCCAATTCTCTCTAGGTTGAACAAAATGTCCATAAGGCTGGCTGCCTTTACAGGCTCTGAGGGACAGTCTCTTTTCTCAATTTATTTTCAGCAGTTTATGGGGAAACTTACATTCTTCGTGCTTCTGTTCAGCTATCTCAGGATCATATTTTCATATCAATATAATTTAGGTTACACCAACTCTCTTCTAATATATGAGGAGATATTTGTGTGTTCCTTGGATTAACATCAGGATAACATTATGAAGCTATGATTAACTTGATCACAAATAGAATGGTACATACAAGTACTTTGTGTCATTGATAAATCTGAGTTGCTCAGTAAGTACTAAACTCATTATATTTTTTTTTGAGAAATACGATCATTATGGTTATATATCCAGAGATTGCTTACTTGCTTCAAAAAAGATTTCAATGTATTATGTTACTCAAGAACATCACTTCAATACAAGAAAGGTAAGCATCTAACATTTTCTCCCTCAGCTTCATCATCTAAAATCATTGTGAACCCAAGTAAAATAAATACCAAAGTATCAATTTATCTAACATAGCCTTGAAAATTATTATTATACTGTTATACTCTGAAACTGAGGGGCCAGAAATCCATTCCCTGAACAAACAGAAGGGGAAAAGGGACAAACAAGATTTTCAATCTCACGGGGGTGGGGGGGAAGGATGCCAGAAGCTGGAAAGAACCCAGATGTCCCTCAACAGAGAAATGGATACAGAAAATGTGGTACATTTACACAACACAGTACTACACATCTATTAAAAACAATGAATTTATGAAATTCATTGGCAAATGGATGCATCTGGAGAGTATCATCCTGAGTGAGGTAACCCAATCACAAAAGAACTCACATAACATGTACTCACTGATAAGTGGACATTAGCCCAGAAACTTAGATTACCCAAGATACAATTTGCAAAACACATGAAACTCAAGAAGAATGAAGACCAAAATGTGGACACCCCTTCTTAGAATTAGGAACAAAGCACACATTGAAGGAGTTACAGAGATTATTTGTAGAGCTGAGACAAAAGGATGGTCCAACTAGTGACTGCTGCAGCCAGGGATCCATCCCATAATCAACCACCAAATGCAGACACTACTGCATACGCCAGCAAAATATTGCTGAAAGGGCCCTGATATAGCTGTCTTGTGTGAGGCTATGCCAGTGCCTGGCAAACACAGAAGTGGATGCTCACAGTCACCTATTAGATGGAACACAGGGTTCCCAATGGAGGAGCTAGAGAAAATACCCAAGGAGCTAAAGGGGTCTCCAACCCTATAGGTGGAAGAAAAATATGAACTAACTAGTACCCCCAGAGCTCCTGTCTCTAGCTGCATATGTAGCAGAAGATGGCCTAGTGGGCCATCATTGGGAAGAGAGGCCCCTTGGTCATGCAAACTTTATATGCCCCAGTACAGGGGAATGCCAGGGCCAAGAAGTGGGAGTGGGTGGGTAGGGGAGCAGGGCGGGGGATGGGGGAGGGTATAGGGGACTTTTGGGATAGCATTTGAAATGCAAATGAAGAAAATATCTAATAAAAATTGAAAAAAAAAATAAGAGGATGGGAGATGCATTATTGTCAGACTACAGTAGATCTAGTAAAGTACTCAGTAAATGGCACAGTATAGAGTTATAGAGAAAAACGCAAGTTGGGTGGATTAGGAAATTTTATCACTTTGACTTTAAAACGTCTGTGTTAAATTTGAGTCTTCTTTTCTATTTCTTTCCTGGATTTCATTCTGTCTCTTTGTTCCCCCACACACAAAATCCACTGGCTTGTCATATATTTTTCACAAATTGTGGCTCTAATTGAATATGTTCCAGTCTGTCTTTGATATCTAGCTTCTATTCTTCACCTCATGAATCTGCAAGCATGGTTGGTCAAATATCCTGTTGAGTCTTGCTTGGGCATTTGGTATGGTTTCCTGCCCCTAAAATAGATCCAGCATGGAATGGGCCTCTCCATGAGTGTTACTTCATGTTCCTCCTTCAGGAAGTAGTCTCCCTGCCTAGGTTATTGGGGAATGACAATCAAAGATGGCACAAGTCCAGGAGGTTTGGTGTGTCTAATGTCTCAACAAAAATGATAAATACTGAAATCTTCAGAACAGCCTTTAAGGTTATGGGAAAGAACACTGATAAGGCCATGGGAAAAAACTCTGAAAACATGAGTTCAAAAATGTATAATTTCTCATCTATGCAAAATATAAGGATGCAAATCCTTATATGAGGGGCTTCATGAACCTAAAATAATAGAGGCAGTTGCACTATGAGCAGCTTGACAGGAAGATACAAAGGCAGGCAGATTACTATGTTCAAGATCAGCCTTGGACAGAGCTAGTTTGGGCTCAGGAGTGTAAATGATAATCTCAGGATGGGATCCCACCAACCTAGCTCATTGCCTGTGCTTACAGAGGCAGGCAGATCTGTGAGTTTTTTGCAATTAAAAAAAAATGTGCTTGCTGTCTTTTTCTAAGAATCAAGGGGCTGAGGTCATGAGATGTTGATTCCTGTGATAATACAAAAAGAAACTGTGGGGGTAATGACTTAATTGATATGTAAATAAAATCCTGGGCTTTCTGAGCTGCAAGAAATGAGCTGTCCAAATGGTTTTTGTTTTTAGAGTTGGAAGCAAAGCTGTCTTCAGAGAGCTATCTGAAAGCTGTCTTGAGAAGAATATAGGCTGTCAGCTTGTAGCCCAGGATTTGACTTCAAGTTGTTCTTTTGCCACTCATAGACACTCCTTTCTCAAAATTCTTCTCGAATCCAAGGCTGGTCCTTGATAATACCCAATTCTTTTCTCATTCTGATGATTTGTCTCATTTTGTGCCTCCCAATCTAAATTGGTCATTTTATTTGTGTTCTCTAAAACTCTGATACATATACAATCAATAGGAATCTCACAGTCTTCTCTTGCTATCCATGTCTCACAGATTTTTTTTAGGATTGAAATGGAGAACATTAATATCAGATCTCTTACTGAACAAACATATTTAAGATAAATATCTTACATTTTGTCATGTATGAGTTTTGCACTGAGCTAGGCCATATGTAGTAATTGGGGATTAGTAATTATCATGTATAAAGTAATAGTTACAGTCATAGTATCTAATACAGTTTAGGCCTGGGTTGATTAACAAGAAAGATGTTACCACAGTTCAGTAAGATTTTCTATTTTAAGGCAATTATTCTACAAGTGTTAGAGTCAGGATAGGAGTATGCAGCAGGAGCAACTCACTTTGATTCAAGGGTCTGAGAAGGATTCTACTCTGGTCTCTGAGGAAGGGAAAAGTTGGTATTTATAGATAGAGGTTGGAATGACTTGCCAGAGCCTTGGTACTTGAATGGCCATCTTATAAAATGTTGAATTTTTATAAAGATAGTTATATAATTATAATTACATAGGAACCTATGAAATGGGGATATTTTTGTTCTAGAAGATAATTCTTCAACTCCCTGCCAAAAAATACAGAATTGGGAAAACAGAGAGGCATTGGGGATGATGGGCTGAAGCATACTGCACTAGTCCAACAAGATGTGCTTCTGGCTTGGGCCTGAAAATGGCAACTGCTTCGAGGGGACATATCTAAGTAAAACAGAGGCCCTCATTTTCATGGTATCTAATGCTTGTATCAATATGAATATATTGTGTACAAAGGAGAAATAAAGAAGAATTTCTGAAGTGTGCCCTCCATACATTTTTATTTGGTTCCAAATTTAGGGTCTTTTCACAATTTTCCTAAAGAGTTTATTCATTTTCTGACTTCTTAAAAAACCCCATTAATCCATGTTCACTGTCCTTATAGTTTTTGCCTTTCTCTGAAGCCTGTGCAGCATGTTTTATAACAACCATTATTAATGTTCAATACTTGCATGGGTATATTTACCAATTTCTTCTGTGAAATTTGGTGGTACTGGCTTGCACAGTTCCTGCAAAAAAAAAAAAGTAAAGTAAAAATAAAGAAATGCATGGTGACAAATCAGATAAAATTCTTATTATTAAGGACCTTATACCGAAGCCCCTGGGTATTCTTCAGTTGAGAGGTCTTTGACATCTCCATCTGCTGTTTCGTAACTGTCAAAGGCGAGGGTCTTATTAGAGGCAATGAGACTCCATTCCATACTCTGCACCTTATCTTTATCTATTTGCAGGTTTGTTTCCTGGTGTGATACCAGAGTTGTAAAGTGCTGAATGGAAAGAAAATATAAACAACAAGAAGGTAAAAGAGTAAAAGCTTTTATAACTAGGAGATGAAAGAAAATCTTTATTCTTGGGGATTCTTCTCTCTTCAGAGAAATCACCTGGACCAGTCATATCATCAAATGCAATCAAAGTCCACAGCATAGAGTCATTAGGAATGCATCCCCTGCTACTGACAATATTGCTAAGGTCTGTGGTTGCAAAGTTCTGCGGATTGCTAGACCTTGCAAACAATGTCAGAGGAGCATAATACGGAGGTTACAAGAGTGTAACAAGAATCTTTTCTCTTCTCTTCTCTTCTCTTCTCTTCTCTTCTCTTCTCTTCTCTTCTCTTCTTTCTTCTTTCCTCTTTCTTTCTTTCTTTCTTTCTTTCTTTCTTTCTTTCTTTCTTTCTTTCTGTCTGTCTGTCTGTCTGTCTTTTATTATAGGATATAGGCAATTTAGACCTTTCACAGAAAGATTTTTACTAGCTTAAACATTTCTCCAGGACTATCAATATCTTTTTTAAAAAATGTTTTATATGGCAGCCATGTGCAGGTGTGAAATTAGCATCTACAATGAACACAAAACCAAAACAAAGGGGAAAGAAAATAAATAACAAAAGACTAATAAGTTAATATTTTAATTTCATTTTGAAGAAGGTGTATAACAAAAGAATGAAAGAAGTAACAAAAATAGGCACTTTTGTGCTTTGGAAAATACTTCTCAAAGTAAATGACTTATTTCACAAGAACTAGAATGAATGAAATGGTGACACTATTAAAGAATGTGACAAGCAAGGGGATTTTAGGTTTGATCTAATTTCTGCTTGGAACAAATCTACAAGTATTGCGTTAGAGGGAAAGTTTGGAAATGGAAAACATTCACCAAAATGCCAGTAGCCTATGAATATATAATGAATATTTGTTTTTGTTTTAACTCATTAATAAGTATATCTTTATCACCAAAATAAGTGCTAAAATACATTTAGGAACTTCATTTCACACTCCAGAAGCAAAGCATTTAATATGGGCTCAAACCTCTCTGTGGCTTATAGATGTCAATATGTGCATTTAGCTCATAATGTCTTTCTAGGGTCATTTAGTCAATAGGTTTTCCCCTAGACCTCAAAGTAAGAATGAATTCTATGATCTGACTGTTTATCTGTTACCTATTTATCTGTCTATCTATCTATCTATCTATCTATCTATCTATCTATCTATCTATCTATCTGAAGCTGGAACTGTATCAACTGTCTTGCTATTGTCTGGAGCTGGAGAACAAAGCTTGGAAGAACGAAGTTGAGTCTGGGTGAGACACCCTTGAATCTCACTTTGGGGGGAGACATTTTTTTTCCTCCACTGGAGGCTACGGCAAGGAATTTGCTTGAATTTAGAAGTCACAAATGCTTTGGCCAATATAATGAAAGCTTGTCTAAAATACAAAAGCTGAAGTCAATAAAGATAAATTAGTAGATAAATAATTTTTAAAGGAGAAAAAGTGAGTAGATATGTGACTAACAGCTAGTGACCTTGCTTTTGTCTAGGACTCCAACTTTACCTGAAAAGTAGTTACACTTTCTTGTAGAAGAGTGTGGCAATAACAAATTTTAATTTAGTTACACATGACTTAAAATGTACACATCAATATGTAGCAGAAGTTTTTCCCAATTTGTTTAAATCTTAATATAAGCCTGTTATTGGACAGGGGAAAGGGAGACAGAGCTAAGAGTTTCAGAGACAAAGAGAGACAGGAAGAGAGGGAAGGAAGGAAGATGGAGGAAGAGCAGGGTGATCTAGATTCTGGGTGACTTTAAACAGGTACAGGTAGCTATGAATATCACATAAGGGATGGATAATTACAGAACAATTTGTCTTATCTAGCAATTTATATAAATATCAATTAGCTCTGAAATTATTGTGTGGGCATCTTGTGAATTGAGAACTTATTGATATATAAATCTGACTGATTAATTGTAAGCTTCTAGAGTTTTGATTTACTGGATTAAGGGAATTTGGAACAACTAGCCACAGAGGGTAGGTGGCTGAGAATGTACAGGCAGCTCTGAGGCAGGCGAACCAGGGCTAGCCTAGAGGCAGCGAGATTGCTGGGGCAGAGAGTAGCTGGGTATAGCGCTGTATGGTGCCGATTTTTTAAATCTTTCCTGCAACATTAATATAGAAGAGGGTTAACACACTTGTTTTACTTATATCTTGATGGTTAAGTACTGGTGATTTTAGGGTTATTTTATATTCTTTTTTAATTTCTCTTTGTTTCTTTTTATAAGTCAGTCATCCTGTTTGGCCTACTTTTCACTATTTACCTTAGGCTATGGTCTTCAAGTCAGAGACCCCATTTATCCTATCTTAGCCTAGTTAGGACAGTGAAATTAGCATGGGCCACCAATCCCAGATGCTTACAACTTTTTTTTTTTTTTTTTTTAGTTTTTCAAGACAGGGTTTCTCTGTGTAGCTCTGGCTGACCTGGAACTCACATTGTAGACCAGGCTGGACTCGAACTCAGAAATCTGCCTGCCTCTGCCTCCCGAGTGCTGGGATTAAAGGCGTCTGCCACCACACCCGGCTATAGATTTCTATCTTATTGGACTGTCTACAGTAAGATATATTTGTTATCCCAGTGCTTGGAAGATGGAGAAAAAGAAGACAAGGAGTTTAAGGTCATTTTCTTTTTATGAAGCAAATCTGAGTCTAAACTGACCCATAAGAGACTATGTCTTTAAAAAAGACATAAATTGACTTATTTCATTCTATAACATGTAAAATATGCACCATTAATGAATACATTTCCCCAATCATAGAAATTAGGAATTCGTTAAGACTTACTGAATTAGAATTCGCAAAACATTAATTCACATAGGCACAGTAGAAGATTTGACAAAGCAATACTCTAAGAATCCCAACAGCAAAGTAAGTTTAAGAGGTTACCAAAGCTACTCTCAATTTTAATGATTTTCTAGAGGAGCTAATAGAACCTTCTAGAAGCTAGTTGTCATGGTTATAAATTACAATGAGGAAATTAATGAACTTGATTATGAATTACAAGAGGAGAATGATGCAAATAAAAATTAGTTTTGGAAAGATCATGTGTGGGAATATCTAGAAAGGCTCCTAGTATGATTCTCCATTTGTCTCCTGGATAACTTCTACTTCTGGCTCTGAGACTTACAACAGAGTATTGACATTAGGGAACTTTTACACAGCTTTAGTTTTAGTATCTACAGGTTTTAAGGAATCTTCATAACCCATCATTATTAATTGATTTTTTTTTTGCCTTTGTGTTTTATTTAATTTAAGTTGTATTCATCAGCTAAGGCTTTAGTGAGAAAATAGCATTGATTTGAGGCTTTACCACCAACAACAAGTATCTTTCTCACAATTGTAGAATCTAAGTAGTTTAAGATCAAGTGGCTGCTGGAATAAATTTCATTTTTAGAAGTCTTTTCTTACTTGTGGACAGTCTTAATATCACATCTTCATCTTTACCATATGGAGTTTGTGGAGGGGAAACTGGGAAGGGGGGTATCATTTGAAATGTAAATAAATAAAATAGCCAATAAAAATAAATAAATAAAATAGATATTAATTCTTCCAGGCCAAGGTTTTAAGCCTCTTAGATTCATCTATACCCTAATAAACTCCACAAATACACATAATTAAATGCCAAGAGTTAGGGATTCAACCTATTTCTCTTCTTTCTGGCATGAATTCAACCAAGACATTTTGACATGAATCCCCCATTCTCTCTAAATCATGATATTTTTCCAGTCATGGCCGATTTCATCATGGCATGGTCTCTGAATAGTACAAAGATGCTTTTCCAGATGTTAGGGGTGAAGTCCAGAATTTTCTTAAAAATCTTCTATTAAGATACAGAGTAGAAATACTATAATATGAACTGAGAAGTTTTGGAGGTGTTTGTTGGATAAGACTTCTCACATATGCATGTCAGCAATGAGCAGGGCTACTTTTGTCAATAACCTTCCCCTTTTTTTCACTATGTACCACACAAATTGATTTCAACCATTATGATATACCATCTCATATCTTTTATGATTTTGATAATTATAAAACTTAGAAGATAAGTATTGGTTAGTGTGTAATTAGTGTACTGGCTAGATTTGTGTCAACTTGACACAGGCTGGAGTTATCACAGAGAAAGTAGCTTCAGTTGAGGAAATGCCTCCATGAGATCCAGCTGTAAGGCATTTTCTCAATTAGTGATCAAGAGGGGAGGTCCCCTTGTGGGTGGTGCCATCTCTGGGCTGGTAGTCTTGGTTATATAAGAGAGAAGGCTGAGCAAGCCAAGGGAGGCAAGCCAGTAAATACTATCCCTCCATGGCCTCTGCATCAGTTCCTGCTTCCTGACCTGCTTGAGTTCCAGTCCTGACTTCCTTTAGTGATGAACAGCAATGTGGAAATGTAAGCTGAATAAGCCCTTTCCTCCCTGACTGCTTTTTGGTCATGATGTTTGTGCAAGAATGGAAACCCTGACTAAAGACAATTAGTGTTGCCATATTTAGTGAATCTGGAACCCCCTAAAAAGCAAGCCTCCTGGGAAGCCCACGAGGAATTATCTTAATTAGGTTAGCCTATAGTCCTATAAGTGAGTGATTATCTTGTTTGTGTTAATAAAGGTAGAGAGACTCACCCTAACATGTATGGTAGATTGTGCCATTCCCATGCCCTAGGCTTTTGTCTTGGATGCACTTAAACAAAGAAAGATAGAAAGAAAGAAAGAAAGAAAGAAAGAAAGAGAGAGAGAGAGAGAGAGAGAGAGAGGGAGGGAGGGAGGGAGGGAGGGAGGGAGGGAGGAAGGAAGGAAAGAAGGAAGGGATAAAGGGAAGGAGGGAGGAAGAAAGGAAGAAAAAGAGAGAGAGAGAGGAAGGAAGGAAGGAAGGAAGGAAGGAAGGAAGGAAGGAAGGAAGGAAGGAAGGAAGGAAGGAAACTTAGCATCCTTCATTCCTGTCCTCTTCCTGCCTGTGGATACAAGGCAGCAATCAGTTTCAAGCTCTAGGCAACTTCACATCTCCATCATGATGGATGGTACCCTCCAACTATGATCCAACAGGGCATTCTTCCCTTAAGTTACTTTTGTTAGAATATTTTATCAAAAAACAGGAAAAAGAGATTAAAACTGGTAGAGTATGGAGAATAGGGAGGACTTACAATGTGTAAATGGAAATTCATAGTGATATAGTTTTGGTGTAAAATACTATAGTTTTCTAAAAGAAAAAGAGAGAGAGAGAAAGGAAGAAAGGAAGAAAGAAAGAAAGAAAGAAAGAAAGAAAGAAAGAAAGAAAGAAAGAAAGAAAAGAAAAGAAGAGCTGCTATATCATATTGTCTTCACATTTCTGGGTACATATCTAAGAGAACTGAAAAAAAGATCTTGAAATAATTGCCCTTACAAGGTCAGGTATAATCATAACCTACAAAGCAACTAATGTATGCATGGAATATATATATAATCACACTGTGAATTATTAATTACCTTTTTAAGAATAAAATATTATTATTAGCAACCATCTATGTAAACACACAGTAAGTACAATAAATACTACAAGCAAAAGAAAACTATCAGATGATCACTTTATATGATAAACTCAAATTAAAATAGGGAGTAAAATAATTGTTCCTCAGAACCAAGGAGGGAGAAAATCAAGATAGATTTTTCAAAGAGTATACAGTTTTGTTCACACAGAATGAAGAAACTTTGAATATTTACTGTATAGAACAATTAACATCATTTGTACTATGGTTTTGTAATTATACATTGTGGCACACACCAGTGAACTCCAGTACCCAGGAAATAGAGACAGGAAGATCACAATAATCTCAGGATAAATCTAGTAAACCCAGCAAGCTTTAGGTCAGACATGCCCATACCATAAGATTTTATCTCCCAACAGAAATGACGTTGGACTCTATTTCTTTAAAAAGTCTGCTGTTAAGATAAATCTTATAGTATAGGTTCTCAATACAAACTAAAAATACTATAAACTGAACTGAAACGTTCTGGAGGTGTTTGTTGGATAAGATTTCTCACTTATGCATGGCAGTAATGAGAGGGGCAGCTTTTGTCAATAACCTCCCATCTCTCTCTCTCTCTCTCTCTCTCTCTCTCTCTCTCTCTCTCTGACATGTTCTACATCTTCTTTTAACCTATCACCAGTTTTTATTCTTTTTCCCCGTCAATACTGACTCCTTAACCTACCCAGTTTCATTCCTAGAGAGAGCCCAGTTTCTGTAAGTCCCAAGGGCTTCCCCTTCAAGTTATAAGACACACTGATTTACATGAATGGATGAAGTCTTCACAGTCTCAGATTCCTGTTCTAATTAGTTTCAGAAGAACAGATTCATGTTATGTCTGTGTCTATTTCTATTCCTTTCCTCATCTGTGACAGGGGAATGAGTCATTAGAATTTTAATGTCTGCATTAAATGCCAGCAGTGGTCTGTTGTTATGCTTTAACTACTGAAAAACCCTGGATTCAGAATGGCTAATCCATTCCACCTTTCCTTGTAAAAGAACAGGAATGGGCTGCTAATCAAACAGCCAAGCATGGAAAAGGTCAGCTAAGTACAAAATCATCTGCCTGTCGCTAAACGGTGACAGAATTAGAAGGCCTGCTTTTGAGACTAAGATTGAAATTGGAACATAGAATGTCACCACATGAATCCTCTGGATTGTCAGTGAATGTAGCTGGGGCAGAAACAGGGAAGAATCAAAGATTTTAAAACAAGTTTTGTTGTTGCTTTCTGCTTATAAAAGTTTTTTTTTAACAGATATATTTTTTTTGGCCCCAGAAAGGTTTCCAATAATAATGAACAGCTCAAGTAATAATTCTGTAGAGGTGGACCCTTGTTATAAACTCATCAGAATACAAATAAATAAATAAATTGGCTAAAAATATAAAACGATGTCAAGTTTTATTGTTGAAGCAATTTACAAGTTTTACTTTGAAGTATATATTTTCAATTCAATCTTATGTTTTCATTCCTTAAATGAAAACACAATTATTTTGACTTTGTAAATTGTAAGGTCCCATTACTGATTTAACTCTATCTCTATTTCAGTTATTATTTGGCTGCATGGTAATCTTGATAGTCAATTCTATTTGTTCTCTCCTTAGAATGTCTGCCAAATTACAATGCTTTAGATTTTTTAAATTGCAATGTTTTAAAAGAGATTTTATAATAAGTCATTTGTCAAGGCACCGCTTCCTTTGTTGTTAGCTCATTTATAAAAATTACTCAAATTATTATTTTTTTAAAATCAGAACAGTATGTCTAGGCTATCACTTCAGTATTAAAGCTCTGTGCCAGCTATCAGCTAAAATAGCTTTTTAAAAGTCACTTCTTATTTGTGGATTATTTAAAAGCAATGAATTTTCTTCTATGGTCTTCTGTCTGATTCTCATGTGTGCTATTCTTTTCTGAAGCTTCTGGGGATAGGTTGGGGGGACTCGAAAGAAAAATCTGAAAGACTATACATCAATTTAATGGTTAGATTAACTTTGTGGTATTATATGTAAAGATCAGTGTTCTTTGCCCTTTTAATCTTCCTACACTTGATTCTTTGGCAATCAAAATTTATTTATTCCTTTACTAGGTGTTGAGATTTTTATAAGATCACTGAAACCCTTTTTGTTTCGTACAGAGAACATGAGAACATTTAACCATTTGTCATGAGGTAGCCTCTTAGGCCTATCCATCTCGCTGTTAGGTAGCAATTGTTGAGAAAAGTTTTTCGCGGTCATGGGTGAAATAGGACTGTAATCATTTGTAACAGCACTAGGAAGGTTAGATATACCAAATAGTATAGAAAAGCACAAAATAAATTACTGTTGTTCTTGACCAAAATAAAGGACTAGATTAGCTGATCCAGAAGAAACTCATAATACTGTGCTTAAGGATATCATTTCATGAGTCATGGGAGCTGAGGGGTAGACAAAGACCTTATGTAGGAGCTAATAGAAAAATAGAGCAGCCAAAAAAAATATAAGTCACTACCAAAGTGTATAATGTATAGGTCTGCCAGAGGGGGCTCGAAAAGTTCTGACTCTGGTGAAATTATTTGGGAAATTTCTTCAGACATGTGCAGTGTAGAGGGCATGCAGAAAAAGAGAAGGGAATTAGTGCAAGTCTTCACCTTCACCCGTTCAATGTCTGACCAAAGACCTAGTTAGTTGCAGTGGCACTATTTTAGGTGTCTGTTAGTTTTGAATCTATTAAAATCAACTGAAATGTATTTTTAGATTAAGATATTCAGTTTGCTCAATTAATTTTTTTTTAAAAAACTTTTTCATACAGATGTTTTGGCCAAAGGCATATGACGCCCTTACGCAGATATACACGTAGGCAAAACACCAATGCATAAAATAAAATAAAAATAAAAAAATGACAAATGCTTTGATCATATTCTTTCTCCACAACTCCTCCAAGATCCTCTCCACTCAGTTTTATGTTCACCTCCCCTCCAGTAAATCAAAAAACACACAAAAATAAAAGTCAAAACAACCAAAAAAGAAAAATAAGAAAGCTGCAATAAAGTAAAATAAACAAAACAATTAAACAAATCGAAACAAAACAAAGCCAAAAGTGCACAAAATAATCATGGTGTCCACTATGTGTTAGACAGCTACTCCTTGGCATGAGGCCTGCCCTAGAGAGTAGCTGATATACTCAGTGAAACTCCATTGGAGAAAATTCATTCTCTCTTTCCCAACAAATATCAAGTGCAGTTTAGCTTTGTAGCTAGGAGCAGGATTTTTCCATACCAGAATTTGCCTGGATGGAACCTGTGAAAGATTTGGACAGGCTGTTGTCACAGTGTTTATGTGTACATCTGTGTATCAGCCCTATTGTGTCTGGAACATGCTGTTTCCAGGGAATATCATCCACCGTCTCTAGTTTCTACAGTGTTTTTATCTAATCATTCCCTGATCCTTGAGAAAAAGTCAAGCTTGAGTGAGGTTCTGGGGTCCCCCCCACCCCACCCCATGTTGTCTTTATATTTTCTCTTATACTTTCTCTTTTTATATTTCAACCATGAGCTGAATGGTTTTGTAGGAACAAAACCATATGTATCTTCCACGGTGGACTACCTATCCATAGTTCCACAATGAATGAGTTCAAACAACCATATTTTAGAAACCCTAAAGCTCCAAGGCAAGGTCACCTGTAAATCTATTACCTCAGGTATATAATAAGAACAGAAATCTCATACAATCATCTTTGTTGGTGCAGTTCTTTCATGATAAACTCACTTGTTTGCTAAGAATAATCTATTAGTATTCATGAAACAAACTCTTCATACCTTATTTGAATGACTTTTAGTTGAAGAAATAATTCTCCTAGATGACAGAGCACCTGTTGTGTGCATAGCTATGATTGCCATGGAATTCATCCTGACAGTGCCTACAATATATGCCCACACATGTATGCACAATATCAATTCATTGGTTGGAGAATGAGTCAGCCCTGGACCATATCCGCAAGAACTGATCACTTGCTCCTAAATATTGGAATGTGGAGGTGATAGGAGAAGAAACTTACTCTACAGATATTGGGAAATATTGCCATTTGATAGATCTATTTCTTTGGGTTTTAATATATTATTATACAAAAAAAAAAAACACTGTGGAGAAGCAATGGCAAGACAAAACAGGGATAGCATTGTTGGCAGGGAATTGAGAGGGAGAAGGTAGAATGAACTGTAACGCTTACAGGGACTAACAAATCATCCATGTGCTGCCGGTGGTTATTATTAATCCATATAATTGCCTGTTTTGTTTATTTGCTGTGTGAGCTGAATGAAAAATCAACAGTAGTCATTACTATTTAGTCTGGGGAAGGCACATCAATAAAACTTCCACGCCCCGTTGTAGTGGAGAAGTGAGATTTATCATGAAATCAATACGAATTCAATTTCCAGGTGTTTCCCCTGCACCATACCTTCTGAAGCTTACAAAGGAACTGGAGCAAAAATGTTTACAAGGCAGTGTTTTTGTAAAAATTTTAAAACTAATAATTCTTAGCTATGTTTGATCCTGATTACTTCTCTCTCTCATTACAGAGTATAATGGGTGGAACTGGAGTCTTTAAAGCAGGTGCTATGAAGGGTAGGAAATATTTATCTTTATTCTTATGCCATGCAGTATTTATAAATATCCCATAGTTTCTGAGTGTTGTTTGAATATTGCTAGTCACCAAAGGAAGTAAAGAATATCTAGGAACCATTCTCATAGCTGCTTTACTAGCAGACATCTTCAGTGTTAACTGGTGCCTCTTGCCTTGAGACATGCCAGTCCTCCTCAAGGTCTGCTGGAAAATTGCCACAAAGGTTGCAAAACATACATAAAGAACAAGTGGTTTAACAACAAAACTTCTAGGATGGATTCCTGAGTGGGGATCCATCCCATAAACAACCACCAAACCCAGACACTATTGCATATGCTAACAAGATTTTGCTGACAGGACCTTGATATAGCTATCTCTTGTGAGGCTATGCCAATGCCTGGCAAATACACAAGTGGATGCTCACAGCCATCCATTGGATGGAAACAGGACCCCCAGTGAAGGAGCTAGAGAAGTACCCAAGAAGCTAAAAGGGTCTGCAATCCTATAGGAGGAACAACAATATGAACTAACCAGTAGCCCCAAGAGCTTGTGTCTCTAGTTGCATATGTAGCAGAGGATGGCCTAGTAGGCCATCAATGGGAGGAGATGCCCTTGGTCTTGCGAAGATTTTATGCTCCAGTACAGGGTAATGCCAGGACCAGGAAGTCAGAGTGGGTGGGTTGGGGAGCAGGGCAGGGGAAGGGTATAGGGGACTTTCAGAGAGGAAACTAGGAAAGGGGATAGATAGCATTTGAAATGTAAATAAAATATCTAATTAAAAAAAAAAGAAAACTAAATGTAAAAAAAAAAAAAACAGGAAAAAAAGAACAAAACTACGCATGCTGAACTTGAACAGACATATGTATAATATTAAAAAAAGGTTGTATTATGTATCCATGTGGGCCAATATACTCTAAAATAAAACTTATTATAAATTAAACTATTTCCTGAAATCATATGGACCCTTGATAAAAGTTACAATTATTTCTGAGAAATAATCAGCAATAATAATTTTTATAAATCTAGGTGATTAAATGGGCATGAACTTCTAGTCCTTCAAGTGTAAATGAGTTATAATGATATTTTTGGCACAATTTCTGTCAGGATCTTTCCTGGTAATGAGGCTGTAAGTAGTAAATGGCTTTAAAAAGCCACTTATGGGATTAAGAAAGTTAGTTACCCTATGCGCTAAATGGATAACCTTAACCAGTAATAAAAACAAGAATAATAATGTTATAAATACATAAAATAATGTTTATAAAACTTACTACACATTATATGAAAAGTCCCCATGGAGGACATTCTGTTGATATCTGTAAAGAAATAATCAGAACTCTGGTATACCTCATCCCATTGGGGGTAAAAATAACTTTCATATTCTTTATAAGGTTCTTCACTATTAAAAGGTCAGTGCCTTTGAAATAGCTCCAGAGATTTGTTAATGAAATCTCTTGCATACTTTTAACAGTTTTCCAATAGAATGTTTCAAAAATGAAAAATTTGCAGAAAATTTGTCAATAATTATTTCTCCCCAGGTAGAACATAGTAGTTCTGAGTATATTTCGTTACATTTGTCTGCATGTCTGATTCTAAAATGAATCAAATTTAATGTCAGATATATATCTTAATCATTTGCCTTTGAAAATACCGGCAAACATACTCGACATGGTGGGGGGAATGAGGAGTCTGCAAGCACAGATGTTTCTCTTGTGATTGAAGCTTGCACAATTCTACTTTTCAAATTGCCCTGCTCTGGATAAAGCTTTCTCACTGCTCCTCCTTGTGCCACTCTCTCTGCTGAACTTTTAGATTACTTCCTACTTTACAAACTCTCTTCACCAATTATTACATACTGCTATGTAAATTTGTTCCTCTTCCAAGGCTGATCTCGCCAATTATCTTTTAATCTCCATCAGGACAGGATCCTGTCTTTTGACTTTTTGCTACTGCTCACAGAAATATGTAAGTAATTAAGATTTAATGAAATTGAGTTTAATTTAATTTGAGATAGATTCCAATGGGCTTTTTCAATTAGATGTATAATACTCTTAACCATTAAAATATGCAGTTTTATTAAGATCAAACTTTCTATTACATAAGGGGTGAGGTAAGATTGTTATATTTTATAATCTTGAAATATATTTTAAAAACATCTACCTTAGCTTATTGAGTTTTTATTTATCTTCATATTCTAAGTATGAAACATAATCTTTAAGTGTCTCAGCTACTTTCCTATAAGACACTGTGCATTTTCATATTTATGGAGAAAAATCTATCAGATCAAGGAGAAAGGATATATTGATAATTAAAAAAAATTCCATTAAAACATATGCTACTCTTGGGTCAGACTGAGTTACTAAACATGATCTACTTATCCATACTTATAATTATTTTTATTAATAAACATATTTTAGTTGTAAAATACATGCAAATGCTATATTAAAGACTAGAATATCATATTACCAATATCAACAGGTTTTGCCTGTATTAGATTTTGTCCTGAAGAGCTTCCATCTCTACCGCATTTTTAAAATAGACTCACAGCAAACTACTTTTGATTATCAAAGATAGCAAGGTAAAAATAACAGAAGGAGCATCTAAAGAATTATTTAAGAAAACAATATCCTTGCCAGGCATGGTGGAGCATGCCTTTAATCCCAGCACTTGGGAGGCAGAGTCAGGAGGATTTCTGAGTTTGAGGCCAGCCTGGTCTACAAAGTGAGTTCCAGGACAGCCAGGCCTATACAGAGAAACCCTGTCTTGAATAAAAAAAAAAAAAAAAAAAAAAAAAAAAAAAGAAAAGAAAACAATATCCTAAAAATATTTTATCATTTTACCCAAACAACTGGTTTGTATTGTTGTATGTAAATGTTGTATGACTATTGTTTCTAGTCTTTTCCTAGTTTTTTTTTTTTTTTTTTTCTGAAGAGGAGAGTCAGATGTCTTTCCAACCAACTTATACAATCTTAATTCCAAGAATGTCTTTTCTATGATAACATGACAAAAACAAAACAAAACAAAACAAAAACAAACAAGCAAACGAACCCAAACAACCAAACAAAGAAACCCTTTTTGTGTTGAAGAGAAAAAATAAACAAGTTTTGTTACCTTAGATTTCCAGGTTATAGGCCATCATTATGAGAAAGCCAATGCAGGAACTGCAAAGAGCTCGTCAGATCACCTATATTTCCAGCCAAAAGCAGAGAAAATAAATGCATATATGAATTCCTTTTTGATGGATTTCTTACTCTTACCACAGTTCAAAATCCCAGCTTAGAGAATGGTGCTACCCACAGTAGGCTGGGTCTTCTCCTCAGGAAATAGGAGATTGGGGGAACCCCTCAGAGTGCACTGGGAGGTGAGAGACTCCAAGGACTCACAGGGACAAACCTTTGATGAAATGTAGGGTGAGGGAACTTATAGAGCCCACCTCCAGCAGAAAGATAGAACATTAAGTGAGGAATGAGGTCTCCATCTCACAGTCACACCTCTGACCCATAATTGTTTCTGTCTGAAGAATTACAGGGATGGAAACAAAGAGGACCCTGAGGAAAAGAAGGTCCAGCAACAGGCCCAAAGTGGGATCCAGCTCAAGGGAGGTCCCAAGGCCTCACACTATTACTGAGGCTATGGAGCACTCACAAAAAGGAATCTATCATGACTGCCCACTGAAAGATCCAACAAGCAGCTGAAAGAGTCAGATGTAGATATTTGTACCTAACCAAAGGACAGAAGCAGCTGACCCTGTTGTTGAATTAGGGAATGCTGAAAGAATTTGAGAAGAAGGGCGATCCTATAGGAGGACCAGAAGTCTTACTTAATCTAGACCCCCGAGATCTTTCAAACACTGGACCACCAAACAGACAGCATACACCAGCTGATATGAGGCCCCCATCACACATACAGTAGAAGACTTCGGGTTTATGTTCATTCAGAGATGATGTACCTAATTCTCAAGAGACTGGAGGCCCCAAAGAGTTTATAGGTCAGGTGGGGTGGATGGCAGGGGCATGCATGTGGAGAAGGGGTGTGGTGGGGAGGAGGTGTGGGATGTGGAGCAGTTGGAGGGTAGGAGGGGAGGAGCAGGAAATAGAATATGGAATGTAAAAAATGAATTACAAATTAAAAAAAATGAGTCTATTCATTTGAAGAGTTCCTATGTAGATAAAATTTGCAATTTTAGATTTAATCAGAAAAACTATAGCCCACTTTTGGTGGCTTGAATAGGAAGGCTTCCATAACCTGATGTGTTTGAATGTTTGCACTATTAGGAGGTGTGTCCTGATTGTGTAGTAGGTGTGGTTTTATTGGTGAAAGTGCATCACCACAGAGTTGACTTTGAGGTCTCAGCAGGTCAAAAATCAGGCCTAGGAACTCCGTTTCTTTTGTGCTGTTGCCTGACAATCTGCATGTAGAACCCTCAGCTACTTCTCCAGCATCACGTGGCTGCCATGTTTCCCACCATGATGACAGTGGACTAAACCTCTGAACGGTAAGCCAACTCCAATTAAATGTGTTTCTTTCTGAGAGTTGCCATGGTCTTGATGTCTCTTGACAACAAGGAAACTCTAAGATTTAAAATTTCAGACAAATTCAGTAAACTCAAAGTTAACTGGAAATGTGTGTTTTCAGTATTATAAAGAGAATATTCCATTTAATTTTAAACGTGTCTTTTTAATTGGGTTTATAATTAATGAGACATGCTGTAAATTAATGAGATATTCACAGATATTTTTGTGGAATGAGGTCAAATGCTACAGTATGCATATATATATATATATATATATATATATAACAGGAAATTCTCATTATGCACAATAATTGTCATTTGTCATAAAAATTTCCCAAAGAGGTTACAGGTGACATTAAGCTGCAGAAAGCTAATTATCTGATGTTTCCTTATTCGGCTATGTTCTCCCTTCTGCCCATGGATAGATTTTGAAACTTACTCATTTATTTAATTCCTTTTCACTGTCATTGAAAGATGATAATTTCTACTGAAATTTTCATGCTCCTTTTGCACCCATGATACAAGCAGCCTACAGGCAGAGCGTTGACGCAGTGAGTCATGGGAAGGGGTCAGCCCCCCCCACTGTTCCTATCATTTCACAATTTTAAAACATAATTCCCATGTTTTGCATTATTTTCATTAACTGAGTTGGTCATCAAATGTTAATGTTAAGGAAACATTTTTTGTATCATTTGCCTCTATTTTTATGTTCAGTATTTGTAATAATTAATTAATTTCTTGTCATTTATTTATTTATTTATTTTGTTTTTGAACACTGTTATACATTTTTGATATAAAGTCTAACTTGGATAAATTAAAATCTAGGTTGTTACTACATATAAACTGCATTATAACCCAAAAGAAAACCTTTACATTATTGACCATGAGCCAAGATTTCTATATTTTTTACTTTAATCATTATGTCTTCTCCTACAAAGTTTTAACTGTTTAATGTTGAATACAGTAAAATATGCCATGTGAACTGCTCCTTAAAGTAGAAATCTAGCTTAAAAAAAAAAAAAGAGTCATGTTCCTGTGAGATTCTCTGCCTAGAATTCAGGGCTTTGGAATTATGTATTAAGTCCAAAAACATTGTATGCAATAATCTAACAATTTCTCCTAGTGTGTGCAGGGGCATAGCATGTGTGTAACTTACCCCACCCCCTGAGAAAATTTATTTTTTTTTTTTTTTTTTTAATAAATAGGTTTCTTACTTAGGGTTTCCATTGCTATAATGAGGCACCATGACTATAGCAACTCTGATAATGGCAAGCATTTAATTGGAGCTAGCTTACAGGTTTAGAGGTTCAGCCCATTATCATTAAGGCCATAGGGCATGGTAGCATATAGGCAGGCATGGTAGTGGAGCAGCTGAGAGTTCTGCAACTTGATGTGACTGCAATTAGGAGAAGCTGACTCTACAGCACTGGGAGGATCTTCAAAGCCCACCTCCAAAGTGAAACTTCTTCCAGCAAGGCCACACCTCCCAATAGTGCCAAGCATATTCAAACCACTACACCAGGTTAGAAAATCTGATGTCCCATCATGCCATGCCCTGAAATGTCAGCTTCCTCATTATATACAATTCTCAAGAAAAGAATGGACTTCTCTTCTATTTTAAATGGCTCATGAACTAAATACATTTTTCTGCCATCAGTTGATGGAAACAATTCATTACTTTGATCATTAGAATCCAGGGACACTATGGGCTCTGCTCAAATAAAGGCCATTTTTACTTGGTTTCATCTAGAAAGCATTCCTAGAGGCTGTACACATAGACTCCTGTGTGCCGATGGCCTTGTTTAGTAAGCTTGGCAAGCTTAGCGGCATGATGATGATGACTCCGGGGTGTATGAAAGGATGGGACTCTTTCTGATTCTCTTCCAGCCTAGATTATGTTCATAAGGACAGTTACCAAAGTGATTGTGAGCCTGCACTTGGAAGTGGCATAAGAAATGGGTATAAACTCTTTTTCTTTTTTCATTTCTTGAAAATAGATCTTTTCTCATACATCCCGATTAGAGTTCCTCATCCCTCTGCTCCTCCCAGTTTATCCCCACTTTCGCTCCCTTCGAGATCTACTTTTTTTCTGTCTCTCATTAGGAAAAAAAAAACAGCTTAGGAAAAGGGATCGAAGGCCAAGCAGGAGTCAGAGATAGCCCCCACTCCAATTGTTAGGGCACCGCATGAAGGCTGAGCTGCCCATCTAGACAAATGTGTAGAGGGCTTAAGTCCTGCCCTTGCATGCTCTTTGGTTGGTGGTGCAGTCTCTGAGTTTTCATGGCCCAGGATAGTTGACTCTGTAGGTTTTCTTGTGGTGTCCTTGACCCCTCTGGATCGCTCAATCTTATCCCAACTCTTCCAAACAGCTGAGCTCCACCTGATGTTTGGCTGTAGCTCTCTGCATATGCTGCTGAATGAACCCTTCGGGAGACATTTATGTTAGGCTCCTGTAGGAAAGACTAGCAGAGTATCATCAGCAGTGTCAGAGGTTGGCTCTCTTCCACAGAATGGGTTCAAGTTGGGCCAGTCGCTGGTTGGCAGTTCCCTCAATCTCTATTCCATCTTTATCCCTGCACATCTTGTAGGGCAGGGCAAGTTTTGGGTTGGAGGTTTTGTGGGTGGGTTGATGTCCCCCTCCCTCCACTGGAAGACCTGCCTGGCTTATAGTCTTAGTTCTGCTATGACTTGATGTCCTAGGGTGGAGGATACCCAAGGGGTGTAGGACCATGAAAGGGAGCATAGTTTCAGGTTGAGCTAGGTTTAAAACCCTGGAGACCCAGCAGGTAACTCTCCAAGGCACGGTAGGCATTCTCCTGCTCCTAGACACCTGGCTCCTGACAGGATGCCTCAGCTCTCCATAATTTTGTGGCCATCAGTCATGTAGGGTAATGCTCCAAGCCCCTCCACAAGTAGAGGGCATAACCACAGATCATGTAGCCTCAAGACAGATCTCCACTTAATGAGATACGTAAAGTCATGAAGGGCTTCGCCAATTAAGCTCTCCTTCCCAGATAGATACTCCTCCCTACAAAAGGTATTTTAACCTTAGGCCTGCCCTGACAAAGTGTGGTACAGTTTCATAAATCACAACTCTCCACCATGACAGTAAATGCTTTAAAACCATTTAAAACCTTTTCTCATAGGGATCCACTGTGGGGAACAATCAAGCAGGTCTTCCCGGAAAGGGCCTTGCCTAATCTTCCGCATGAGACCTCTCTGCACTCCCAGCCATAGTCACCACCAAGCCAAGCTGCCCGCAAAACAAGCCAAGGATACTCTTGTCCGTAGGACCAGAGCCAACTCTTCTGGCAGTTCCACTAGGACCTCAGACAGTGCCCCCCCAACCCCACCCCGGGGTCCTGCAGTTTCTCACAGCCTGATGCCTGCCCGGAGGCAGTGTGGAGTGCACACAGGCAAACCTTCCTGTGTCCTGCCTCACCCAGCAGCCCAAGCCCTGGGCCGGATATGGGCCACCTTTTAACCCACGAAGGGAGTCTTCCACTTCTCTGAGAAGGGTATGGAGGAATGGGATTAGGGATTTGTTAAACTGGGACTGGGACGAGAGGGTATAGAGTGCGAACAAGATGTATAGTGAATAAATAATGAAAAAAAAAGAGTAAAACAGGTTTCTAAGTGATAAAAACAAAACATATCAAAATAAACACAGGGAGAGGGTCATTTTCCAGCAAACTCTTAGTGAGAATACACTTTTAGGACCTCAGTAGATCCTTAGTCAGAAAATAGCAAATACTTGGTTACAACATCGGAAGACAAAGTTCCACTCTACCACACCATTTTCTGAGGTTAGATTCTGAGGTCAGATCTGGTGGCTGAGCCTGGAGGGTCTCCTAGGTTCGAACTGGACCAAAGTCCTTGAGTTTGTCAGGATAAAGATCCTGTGCTTGTTCCAGCAAACCAGATGCTCATCTTGTGGTGAGATGACATGGGCCAGACCTTAAAGACTTTAGAAGAGCTGAGGTTTGGTGCTGTATTGATGAACGAACGTTCTTTGATCAGTGAAATGTACTAAGAGTTCATATTACATCAGAAGCTCAGTTGTCCTCAAGGGATAGAAATTCAACTGAGCATCATGCATTCATTTATCCAAAAGCTCATGAATAAAGATTAAGAGAAAAAGGCGGTTTTAATCTTCAGTAATCCAGGACACCCCCTCTCAAAATTCTTCTAGTCCCAGATTGCACAAATCTACCCAAATCCAGAAAGGAGGCAGATATCAACCTGCAGTTATAGGAAGAAAAGAGCAAGAAGAGCAGAGACAGCAGGAACAGCAGATCCTTCCCTGGTCCACCCACTATGAGCCTCTAGCAAAGAGTAAAGTCATTTAAAGCTTCCGAATATGCATGCTTTTAATGCTTTAGTCGTAGATATTCTAATGCCCATACTTTAATGGTGTTTCTTTTTTTTTTCCAATTTTTTCTTATTAGATATTTTCTTAATTTACATTTCAAATGCTATTCCTAAAGTCCCCTCCCCACTCCCTGTTCCCCTGCCCACCCACTCCCACTTCTTGGCCCTGGCGATCCCCTGTATTGGGGCTTATAAAGATTGCAGTACCAAGGGGCCTCTCTTCCCAATGATGGCTGACTAGGCCATCTTCTGCTACATATGGAGCTAGAGACACGAGTTCTGGGGGTTCTGGTTAGTTCATATTGTTGATCCTCTTCTAGGGTTGCAGACCTTTTCAGCTCCTGGGGTTCTATCTCTAGCTTCTCCATTGTGGGCCCTGTGTTCCATCTTATAGATGATTATGAGCATCCACTTCTGTACAAGACACCTATATCAGGGTCCCTTAAGTAGGCACTAGCTGTCCTATGCCATAGTGTCTGAGTTTAATGACTGATTATGGGTGTTTCTTGATCGATGTACTGATATTTGAATTTATTTCCTAAGAATGTGGGGGGAAAAGCCTCAAGACGTAAACTTTGCTGAGAGCCCCAAGAAAACTATTTCTGTTTCTTTTCCACTATGAGAGGACAAGAAGGAAGCAATTTATTCTGATCTCAGCTCCTACTCATTCCTTATTGCAGAAATGCTGCTTTAATAGACCACTGGCACTTAGTCATGCCTGATGAAAACTGATTCATTTTTCATGCAAGATACTATTTTACAGTGCCACAGATGAACAGATGAACAGAGTCTAATAAGGTTTAGTTTTCATTGGAAACATTTTGGCTTCCATCATTTCCACTATTAAAAATGTTAAATCATGCATGTATAATGCTTCAGGTGTGTATATCCTACTCCACAGTACGAGGCTTCAATTTTGTCCTAAATGGAGTGGTTTCTTAGGAGAATTTAGACACTGCCTCTGTACTCTGGAGTTTGTTATAGTAGGTTTCTCATCACAAGGTCCCTTCAACTGCATATGAGAACATTACATTTTATTTTTTATTTATTTTTACAAAGCATTTATTTATTCCTTTATTTGTGTGTGTATGTGTCTGGGTATAGGAATATCACCACAGGTATATGCAGAGGCCGGGAGGGGGCAGGGACAGTGGTTGTTCTGGAAGCAGAGTTATAAGTGATATTGAGTTACCATGTGGGTCCTCTTCCAGAGCATCAGTGTTCATAACTGCTGAGCTATCTCTCCAGTTCCCCAAACTAAGCTATGGAGACAGACTGTCTGCAAGTCACAATGTGAACCTGACTTCTAAACCAATTCAGCTAAATCACACTTCATATCAGATTTTAGTGACTTTCTCATGACTGCATCATCCCCTTCAACTCCCAAGTGACTTTTTAATTAATTGTTCTTCCATCCCCAACTCATTTTCTGTCAAATCCCTTCCCTTTGCGTACTGTTTTAGCCCTGCATGTCACAAAGGCTGAGCTTTGCCATTATTAAATGTGGTTTCATATCATTTAAGTGTGTTACCTTGATGATGGTGATGTCACCCAGGTAGTTGGCCTACAAGGAACCGGCACAGTTTCGCTTATTTCATTTTAATGGATCCCTTGACTTTAGGGCTATAAACTAAAATACCATTGCAGTATCTGCCAGCAATCTCAAACTTAATTATTCCACTCCAGGAAGCCGTCTGATGGCCGTGCAGAGACTTGCTTTTGCAGTAAAATGTAATCCTTTACTGCATGACAAAATTACCTTTGTTTCATGTTCTTTTTAAAATATTATTTATAAACACCAAGGAAAATTACTTCTTAGCACAACTTAATAGGTGATTACAACAAATTCGATTTTGAGATTTAAATTGGATATTTGTTGGGCTTCCTTTTTTATTTTTTTCCCTATGTAATTATGACCACTTTTTAACCACCATTCCAAATACTAGGCATTGTGGGTAATGTGGTATAAATTTTTAGAATAGCTGACTCAAAACTTCTCCTCTACTGAGTTTTGATGTCATTTATTAGGTTTCATACTTCAGATGAAGCATCTTATGTGACCATGTCTACCAATGTTCCTTTTACTTTGGGAAAATTTGGTTTTCTAAGATGAATTTTGGAGAAAGCGAGAGAGGATGATGAGAAAGTGTCAGAGAGAGGATAAAAGAGTACAGATAACCCTTTCAGCATGATTGCTATATCTGAAAATGAGGTACATTTGGCAAGTATCAGAGGTTTTCCTTTGTGAGCTCAGAATACTTCCACAATTGAATAATAAGCAAGAAATATTGAATCCTGTCACTAGTCACAAAGAAGTTTGCAGTGAGAGTCAAGGCTCTAGAGATCTTACAAGAGACATACCTGGATGTCAGTCATCACTTTCGTCCATGGGGACTAATAGGGAATTACTTGCTCTAGGCTTACATTCCTTGAAGATGAGAAATAGTCCATCATATGCCTTGCTTCCTATAATATATTTTTCCCTCTAGTGTCCTGGACTTTCAAAAAAAATGATGAAGTGGCAGGGAAATGACCGTAAGGGGCTGGCATATTGACATTTGGTGTGCACCAAAGGGTTTAATCTTGTTCTCTTCAGCTAAATTCTTTCATCTGTACAAGAAATTAAGTGTATCAATATTAATAAACTCAAGCCAATAGGAGAAGAGTGAATTATAATAACTGAAAAACAGGACCACCATCATGTCCCAACTTTATAGACATTTGAGTCCCATTGTGGATTGAATGTTTACTTGTCTAAACTTCACACACACACAAAAATTACATTTTCTTTATCTTGAACTTCCAATCCTACTTCATCTAACAGCCATGGAATTGAGAAAGAAAAATAGATACAGAAACAGACAATATTTGGAGAAAGCACCAGAGAGAAGTTGAATTCTGCCTATTTATTTTAGGTTAGGGAGAGAGAGTAGAGAAAAAGAGATTGACTTCACACACACGTGAACCACAAACACCCTTTTGTACCTAAAACTCATTTTAGCTTTTCCTCCTTGAACAAACGGAACAATATTTAGTGAAGCTCTAGACTGGTCCTGGGGACCACTTTTAAATTACAGTATGACCAGGGGAGGCTTAGTGTGCGTCCCCAATATTGACAAGTTACTGCACAACAGGCACGTGGAGATTGTACCAAATTTTAACTTTAAATGAAAGGATTTCTACAAACAGAGTTTGTACATTACCACAAACGTGTTGGAACACATAGGGTATTATATATATATATACATACATACATACAGAACTTACTTGTTTCACTAAGAAGTAACCAGAAATAATATTAACAGTAGAATAATTAAAAATACTGGTTTAATCTGTCAGAGATCTGGTACCCAACATTCTGTGATTAAACATTAACACACCAAATTACAGAGCTCATGGATTGTTGCCACATAACAAAAGAATATAGTCTCTTAATCAAAAGAAACCACTATATTATATATTAGAAGGAAACCTGAAAGAATTGTCAAAAGGTTTAAAAATTAATGTGACCTTCAGCAGCAGTTTTTCTTTGGAGCGTGACAGATTTTGTTTTCTTGCAATCTTTCTGAGATGTTTACTGCTGGCAACTGTACAGGAACTGAATTCACCGAGGAGCTAATCTTTTACTCTATGAAGTATTACCTAGCTGATGTTAATCAAGGTAGAAAAGCTCACTCTGATTTTGGACAGAATCATTCCATGGGCTGGGATCTGAATGAAAAAAGAGAAAGATAGCCAGACACTGGCACTCCTCTTTCTGCTTCTTGACTGGACATGATCTCAGTAACTGCTTACCGTTCCTGTCCACCAAGCCTTTGCTAACTTGATGGACTATAACCTCAAACTGGGGCCCAAATAAACTCTGCCTTTCCTAAATGTCTATTGTTATGTGTTTTGTTGCAACAATGAAAAAAGTAAGTAATAGTCCTTTTAAAGATAATGCCTTTCATTCTCAACTCATTGTGGGTAATGTGGTATAAATTTTTAGAATAGCTGACTCTATAAGGGTGAGTCTAGCTAAGAGTCCTAGCAATGGCGATACAGGACCTGAAACAGCCACCGCTTGTAACCATTCAAGACTTCCAGTGAAGGGATGGAGATGCCAACCTAGCCATAAAACCTTCAACCCAAATTTTTTCCTACCTAAAAGACCTGCAGGGATAAAGATGAAGCAGAAATTTAGAGGATGGACAAATATATAGCTGGCCAAACTCAAAACACATCCCATGAGAGAGAGCCCATTCCTGACACTATCAATAACATTCTGATATACTTGCAGAATGGAACCTTGCATAACTATCATTGAGAGGCTTTACCCAGAAACTGATGGAAACAGATGCAGAGACCGACCGCCAAACATTAGGCATAGCTTGGGAAATCCTGTGGACAACGGGAGGGGAAGGATTGAAGGAGCCAGAGAGGTTGAGGACACTAGATGAAAACCTACAGAATTAACTAACCCTGGCCCATAGAGGCTCATAGAGACTGAACTACCATCCATGCATGGGATTCACCTAAGTTCTCTGCACATATGTAACTAATGTGCACCTTGGTCTTCATGTGGGACTCATAACAGCAGGATCAGAGGCTGTCTATGACTCTGTTGCCTGCCTTTGGATAGCTTTTCCTAAACTGGGCTGCCTTGTCTAGCCACAACAGGAGACGTTCCTAGTCCTACTGCTATCTGATACCCCAAGGGCAGGTTCATATCCATGGGAGGCCTTCTCTTCTCTGAGGAGAAAGGGAGTGAGGATGGAGGGAAGGAAGGTAAGAAGGATTGGGAGGAGAGATGGGAAGAGAAGCTGTGATCCAGATGTAAAGTAAATAAATTGATTAATTAGAATATGTAACTTTTTGTTATAAGGTTTGGTTTGCAAAATAAACCAAAACTGATGATGCTTATTACTGTATAATTAGATTTGATTCACTGAACATCTATAATAAAGAATACTTTTATGTAATATGCACACACACTTCATGGTACTGGATATTTTAAATGGTTGGGAAGTTCTTTCTAAGAAATAAAATAGAAAAGTACAAACTGGGAATGCTCCGAGGACCATGGGAGGGATGAGGTTTAGTTCAGATGTCAGGTTTAGCCTTCATTAGCTCATCTCAGTCAATCTCATAAATTTCATAAAAATCATGATAGTTAGTCATTTGAACCAGAAACAAAGGTTATCAACTTTAGAAACAAAGAGAAAAGTACTGTTGCCTTTTCTTTTCAACACTATACTGGATAAGAGGTTGCTAAAGAAATGCTGATCAATGAGCCTTCTTTTACCTCTATAGTTTGCTATGAGACAGTGACTGAGAAACCACAGATTTAAATGTCAGGTTATAGGAAATTATTTTGCTAAGTTAAGAAGTGGATTATTGAGATAGCTTCAATACAAGTGAGCAAAAATCTTGGCCCTGGAAATACTAAGAGATCAGATGAAGCCTAGGTTTATAAAACCAGAAACGAGCCATAGTGTGCCAGACAGGGACTCGTGCTCGGGAAATACTCAAAAGCAACCTGAATGGGGCTGGATTTGGTCAACTTAGTATATACAACATTTCCTCAGCAGGGCTTAGAGAAATACACATGTGGATAAAACCTCAGAGAATTGAAAATCTTTTGAAATCTTATGTCAAGTAACCTTGGTAGCAGATTTCAAAAGACAAGAGGGAGGTGTTCAAAGTTATAAGAAGCCTATGTAAACTATGAGAACAGTGAATAAATAAAAGTTCTCCAGATGTGGTGGTGCATGCCTTTAATCCCAGCACTTGGGAGGCAGAGGCAGAGGCAGGCGGATTTCTGAGTCTGAGGTCAGCCTGGTCTACAAAGTGAGTTCCAGGACAGCCAGGGCTATACAGAGATACCCTGTCTCAAAATAAATAAATAAATAAATAAAAGTTCTCAAATAAGCAGAAAGGCTTGATTTTGCCTTTCTCTATTTGTACAGGTGTTATCTTCTTTGTGTCATTAGAATTTATTCTCATCCTGCAGCAGAGGTATATATATATATATATTTTTTCATCTCAGTCGCTTGTAAAATCCCTTTGTGGTTACCCAAACCCACAATGTTGTAGAAGGATTTTAATCCAGCAAAATGGCTATTCTGGCTGGTATACAGACATGCTCTTAACATATACCTTTAATCCTCTAGGGCTGCCTGAAGTGGAAAATTCTGGTTGTGTTATGTGATGCAGACTCATGTGATGTTTTGCTGACACAAGATTAATGAGAAGACACATGATGTTTGGTGAGAGTATAAGTAGGCTTCAGTGAATACTGATGGGTCTTGAGTCTTCCCCTATCTCCTGCTGACCATTGCCAATTTGGTGGAGGTCTGACAGTCTCTGTTGGATCACGCTGCCAAGGCTGATTTATATTTAGTGAGGTGAAAGGCAGGTCAAAGCTTTTGAGAACCCTTATAAAAATAGGTTTTGGAAAATCTAAACCTACACACACCCTTAGTACACACCTTTTAGACCAATCGATAACAATAGGTTAGTTGTTAGAAGGAACCACTCATGTTTGAAGGTGATGTCTAATATAGTGGCAGACACAGTAATGAATCAGAAAAAGATCTGACAGAATAGGATATGTTTACTTCTCATGAAAAGAGAGAAGAAAGGAAAGCTATTTGAGGGGCAGAACAGAGAGAGAGAAGGCAATTTTACACAGGCAGTTATATAGAAACAGGTTGCAGAGAGAACAAGGTAAATAAAAGTGAAGACCAAGTGAGCCAGAGAAAGAGAAGGAGCCCGAAAATCAGAATAGATTGCCAGAGTTAGTTTCAGGCGATGCAGAGCCTATCAGTCAAAGGCCAAGAAAGGGAAGCCAGATTGAATTAGTTACCTTGGAGAAGAATTTGAGCCAGACAGCTGAGTTGAACCAGCCATGGGGAGCTCAGAAACAACTAGAAAGGGCAAACATTCAGCAGTAAGCCTCAGAGGCTGAAAACATTCTAAACTCCACCAGAGAACTCCTAAACCTGATAAACAGCTTTAGTGCAGTAGCTGGATATAGAATTAACTCAAACAAATCGATGGCCTTTCTCTATACAAAGGAAGAACTGGCTAAGAAAGAGATCAGGGAAACATCACCCTTCACAATAGTCATTAACAATATAAAATATCTTGGTGTGACTCTTATGAAGGAAGTGAAAGATTTGTATGACAAGAACTTCAAGTCTCTGAAGAAAGAAATTGAGGAAGATCTCAGAAGATGGAAGGATCTCCCATGCTCATGGATTGGCAGAATCAATATAGTAAAAATGGCTATCTTGTCAAAAGCTATCTACAGATTCAATGCAATCTCCATCAAAATTCCAAGTCAATTCTTCAAGGATCTAGAAAAGACAATTAGCAAGTTCATCTGGAATAACAAAAAACCTAGACTAGCGAAATCTCTTCTCAACAATAAAAGAACCTCTGGTGGAATCACCATGCCTGACCTCAAGCTGTACTACAGAGCAATTGTAACAAAAACTGCATGGTACTGGTACAGCAACAGACANAGCCAGAAACTGGAAAGAACCCAGATGTCCCTCAACAGAGGAATGGATACAAAAAATTTGGTATATTTACACAATGGAGTACTACTCAGCTATTAAAAACAATAAATATATGAAATTCCTAGGCAAATGGATGGATCTGGAGGCCGTCATCCTGAGTGAAGTAACCCAATCACAAAAGAACTCACATAACATGTACTCAGTGATATGTGGATATTAGCCCAGAAACCTCGACTACCCAAGATACAATTTACTAAACACATGAAACTCAAGAAGAAGGAAGATCAAAATGTGGACACGTCACCCCTTCCTAGAATTAAGCACAAAGCACACATTGAAGGAGTTACAGAGATTATGTGTGAAGCTGAATCCAAAGGATGGACCCAATGTCTGTGGCTGCCAGGGATCCATCCCACAAGCAGCCACCAATCATAGACACTATAGCATACGCCAGCAAGATAGTGCTGAAAGGGCCCGGATATAGCTGTCTCGGGGGAAAATATACCAATGCCTGGCAAACATGGAGGTGGAAGCTCACAGTCAGATATTAGATAGAACACAGGGTTCCCAAAGAAGGAGCTAGAGAAAGTACCCAAGGAGCTGAAGGGGTCTTCAACCCTATAGGTGGAAGAATAACATGAACTAACTAGTACCCCCTGAGCTCATGTCTCTAGCTGCATATGTAGAAGAGAATGGCCTGGTTGGCTATCATTGGAAAGAGAGGCCCCTTGGTCATGCAGACTTTATATGCCCCAGTACAGGGGAACACCAGGGCCAAGATGTGGGAGCGGGAGGGTAGGGGAGCAGGGCCGTGAGGGGGGAGGTCCCATTTGTCAATTCTCGCTCTTACCGCACAAGCCATTGCTGTTCTATTCAGGAATTTTTCCCCAGTGCCCATATCTTCGAGGCTTTTCCCCACTTTCTCCTCTATAAGTTTCAGTGTCTCTGGTTTTATGTGGAGATCTTTCAACCACTTAGACTTGACCTTCATGGATAACACTTGAAATGTAAATGAAGAAGTTATCTAATAAATATTGGAAAAAAAAAAGAAGCTTCCAGGAGTATACCCAGGTTAGCAGATGGATGCAGTGATTACATCAGGAGAATAAAAATATTTTCACACAAAGCTAAAATAGAAGTCCTTACTAAACCCAATGATCTGATGTTCTTAGCATTTTTTACCATCTTTTGTGCTATCCTTAATCACTTGGCACTAAGGAAGGCAGTGGATATGCAGTGTGGTGGGCATTCAAAATCGCTCTGCTGCTGAAGGCTTCTTACTCACTGCTGGTATTATATTCTTCAGGAAGATGTTTGCGTAGCTTGCTCCTCAATATCTTCTCAATTGCTACCATTTCAGAGGAGACAACGATTACTGCCTCAAATTTGTAACTAATTTTGTTGTGACTTGTATTCATGTCATTACTAATTAGCTTGGCATAATTATTCATTTCTCCACCGTTAATTCCTCACCTGGTTGGAGCATTATTTTTTTTATTCATTTAAGACAAGGTTTGACTGTGGATTCTAGGCATGATTCTCACTCACAATGTAGTCAGGCTGGCTTTAAATGACAAACTTGTAGAGCTTTAGTTGCCCATGAACATAAGGAACAGTAGCATCAATGCAGGATCCTAATAATCATCAGAACCATAGCCCTCTAGGGTACCAATGGCCTCCTTGACATTCACATGCACACTCTGCATTCCCGCTAATCTAGTCCACCTTCTTCCTCATCAGTTTCTAATATTCATTTCTTTCCTTTGGTTTTTACAGGCTATTATCAGCAAACATCTCTTTACTCAGAATGTCTTTGCTCAACTTGTCCAGGCTTATCTCAATCAGAATTATATCGCATGCCATACTTATGGTCGATATGCTTACTGATACTCTCTTAAAGGAAACTTCTTCCTTCCTTCCTTCCTTCCTTCCTTCCTTCCTTCCTTCCTTCCTTCCTTCCTTCCTTCCTTCCTTCCTTCCTTCTTTTTCTTTCTTTCTTTCTTTTCTTTTGTTATGACACCTTCATTTGTGAGAGTAAATGCCTTTTCTCTACTTTGTTCCCCTTGCCCTGTACATATATACTACCCAGTCTCTTAGAAGCTATCATGAGGCTCTGTCTTCTGCTATGGAAAAAAAAAAGAGAGAGAGTAGAGATTATTTATGAGTTTAGTCACAAAAAGTCAGCCTTGATATTTCCCCATTTACATTATAGCATTGTAAAGGCCACTATCATCTTCTTCTTAAACAATTTTTAGCCTGCAGCTCATCTTGACCCATCATCATGCACATTCCCAAAGTCACAGGGACCTTAGTAATAATTAACTAAAAATTACGGGAGACTCTTCACTGGACCTCAACAGATGATATTAAATTTCAAAATGAAGACATCCATAGTAAAATTTCTTGTCACCACATTGGAACTAAGCTGTTTATCTGACTTTCTGAGAATCTAGGAGGAAGGATATGAAGTGAAATATCTTTAACAGCCAGTTTGATTGACATGGCAATGACCATACTTCTGTCAATGTTTTTACACACTAAGAATTAATTAGAAAAATCTTGATATAAATTAAAACATGAATTATTCTTATTTTCATATTCTTATATATCGCCATTTCAGTTTCATGCAGAAAGTACCTTTAGGCGATGAATTTTCTGTTTTGGTTTTTGGTTTCTTCATGACCTCTGTCTATAAAACTAAGCATGTTCAGCTTATTGAACATTCCATTTTACAGAACTATGTATTGCATGATCTGATAAGCGAAATAATGCTACTTAATATTTTTAAGTATTTAAACTATTAAATCATTGTATTTTTATCACTTTACCCACCACCAAGGTTACTGGTTTGCCTAGAGGTAGCATCTCTAACTATATCCTTGTTTAAAAGCCTCTCTTCACTCACTTTTGTTTGTCATTGATTTTGAATTTGTTTGCTTCTTCTCTATCAACCAATGTTTCTTAAAGTTTCAAAAACACACCAAGGCATCTCTTGTATAATTGGCCAGGTTCTTCTTTACCTCTGCTCTCTTGTTCAGGTCATTTAGTTATTTATATGTTGGCCTGTGTGTGTCCTCCTTTAAAAGTTTTCTTTGCATTACTTTAAACTAGTCACCATGCTATTGTTGATTCACGTTTTGTATCTTCTATTTGTAGAAGGCATCATTTGCTATTCTAGTGAATGTCTGCTGTGTAACATTCTAAGTATTATAGGTATCCTCTTTTTCCCAAAAGGGACATCAAAAATTTTCCTCTTGTAAAGTAAAACATTTATTTAGGTCTGGCTTACAACCTCAGAAGTTTAGTCCATTACTGGCATTGAGGGAGATGTCGTGCTCCACAGGTAGATGGGGTGCTCCATAGGTAGACATGGTATTCCACAGGTAGACATGGTGCTGGAATCAGCTGAAAGTTCTACATCTGGATTTGCAGGCAGCAGGAAGAGAAAGAGAATGGTCCTTGAAATATCGAAACTCACCTCCAATGACACACTTCCTCCAACAGGGCCATGCCTACTCCCAAAATGCCATATCTCTTAATAGTGCACTCCCCGGTGACCTAGCATTTAACCTATGGGACCATTTTTTTTTTGTCAAACCACCCCATAAGCTATTTATTTTAGGGACCATTGAAATGATTCAGAAGTTAATAGCATTTGCTGCTTTTGAAGAGACATGGTTTGGGGTCCTAGCACCTAGACTGTGGTACCTATAACTCCATTCAGTGTACTGAAAGACTTTTCTGGCCACTGCATGAAATCCACATGCATGTATGCAGGAACACACACACACACACACACACACACACACACACACACACACATAATAAAAATAATTTTTTTTTAAGTTTTAAGCATACATGCTGTAGTCTTCATTGCAAACCCATTAATCATGTATAAAGTATATAGAATTGAACTCAGAGAGAAAGAAATCAACTCTAAAAATATTGACCCTTTTCATAACTGTTTGGTGTAGCTAGTGTGGCAGGCACTGTGATAAGGATCTCTAAGAGATCTCTAACTGAAGGAGCACCAATGCCATCATTCCTTTATGTTTTCAAGGTTTAAATAAAACAATAAACAGACACTTCTTAGAGATACTTTGACAATGCAGATAAGAAGCACCTCATAATTGGCAAGCTATCTTATACAAACATTACGGGCAAGGATGAAAGTTGTAAATGGAATTGTCAACATATATCTCTGAATCAGTCCATACCAGAGTTTAAGAAATCAACAAAGTATCAATATTCATAAAAATTTTAATATTCAATCATTCTCCAAGGAAAAAAACATATAAAACAATCTCAAGTTAGAAGACAGAGTTAAGAACTCTTGGAAAGGAAATATAATTTTTTAGATTGAAATTCTTCAAATCACATTTCACTATGTGCACATAGACAGAAGTTTATAAAATGGCAACTCAGTAGCTAACTGTCTTTTTTCAAGAATTTTTTTAACTTAAATAGGTAAAATACCATTTTTTTTGCTCTAAAACGCAGTCATAATCAACATCAACTAAATGACAATTTCTCATTTCAATCTACAATGGAAAAATTCATAGTGCCAAAGTACCTTTGACATTCATGTTTCTGTTAGAGATCATATCTATATATCAGGTAAGAAAAATGCTACAATCACTGGAACACTAAAGGCACAACTGTTATAGTGGGTGACCAACTACTCTGTCATTGGACTTAAGATCCATTTCACAAGAGTGAATTCTTATCTGGTGCTGGAAACATGGTTTTTAAAAAATGGCTGAGAAGAATTTGATCCTAGGGTGAACTTGTTCCTGCTAAATAATTAAATTATCATGCTGCATGATGCTGTCTAAATATTTATGTTTTTTTTTTTTATCAGCAGAAATATGCTACTCCAAGCTTTACTCATGGGTGCCTCATTTTACAAATGATTATGAATAGAGAAATACCTGACTGCTTAAGATGGTGAGAATGAGTGGTGGTGAAGATCAAAATGGCATTTATTTCTCCTCCCCTAAGGTTCACAGAACATTATGGAAAAAGGAGCATAAAGAATGAAGACTAGAAGGAGAACGGCCACCAACTGATGTCTCCTGGACATGACAAGACATTGTAGTCATGGTGTTATATCAGCTATTGTTGCTTGTAATATCTACACAATAATGAAGCTATAAACATTTCATCATGATTTGGGGAAGGAGTTTATATGGTCCCAACCTTTCCTGATGGAAAACCCTAGGGGATGGGCAAGCTTTGTCTTTAATTGTGTACCCATTGAGGAACCACCAGGTTCACATGAGTAGTTCCATCAGTTGAACTGATGATCCTAGTTAAACTCTAAATATTTCAAATGAACAAAACAAATCAACCTCACCAACAAAAACCATGAATGTGGGTAGGAGAGTTACAGGATTGAAAGAAAGGCTATAGAGAGTGGTGGTGTAATTGAGTAAACTTTAGAGATGTATGCAATTGTCAAGGGCAAAGTCAACACAATGATGTGTAACAAAACTGTAGTTTTAATATCTGTTATTTGGCACTACACCAAAGAGTTTCATTTCACATAACATTGATATAATTCATCATATCTATACACACAACTGGGCATGTTAGTGAAAAGGGAGAATAGAGGTTTTTAATTAAGTGGTAGTTACCATCCAAGAGTAGATAAAGTAGCAGGTCACAGTGCAGGGAGCATACACCATTTATCTATTTAGTATGAGATTATTCATGATCTTAAGAGCATTTGTGCATAATTTGGTGAAAGAGGGAATATAACACCCTATCATATAAACTTAATGTTCTAATTTGGCTATATTTCTAAGAAAAGATTTCTAAAGTAAATCCCAAGAGAGAAGGGACATTCTGGTGTGTGAGAATTACATACTTTAGATATACTTGATTCTCTGGGCCTCCCATCTTCAATAGTGTACACAAAGCGAAAGCCAGGTAAATAGGGGTGGTACAGTATTATTGTGGATATATTCACTTTTTAACTGGAACCAATTTTATTTTATTAGATGGCATGTTTTCCCATTCCTAGAATAATTCATTTCATTTTATCATACCCAGGGATGTTGCAGTTAGAAGTTGTGAGGACATTTAGCACTCAGGAGAGTCCTTCCCTTTTGTGTTGAGTGAGGCCCATGACTATTCTGTCAAGAATCTGACAGCTACAGTCCTGGATGAAAGGGGTCTACCTTACTGCATTCAGAGATAAGCTTAATCTGTGAGTAGGTAAAATCTTAGTTTCTTCTCTGGGGCCTTCAGCAACACTTGAACATGTGGGATCAGGGACCATCTTTTTTAAGAAGTGAGAAAAATTGCAAGTGTGTCTAAACAATTTTTGGAGAATGCAATCTGTGAAAACAGTTTTATTATTCAACACTTCTGAAATGTGAAAATGAAATAAACAAAACCAAACCCCAATCACCATGGGGCTGAATAGGTTTTAAAAGGAGGAAGAAGTATTAACTAGAAACTGGACTATTTGCAGTGGGTTGGTTACTTAATAGCAGTCAACTGGGGACTGGGTGTTAGCAAAAAACTGCATGCTTTATTTCCAGAAAAACAACCTTGGGAAGACTCATGTGACAAACTGATATTCAAAATGTAAACATTTATTGCCAAGGAACATCTGTAGAATAACTGTAGTGCTTCATTAACTTTTAATTCTCATTTCAGTAAATTTTCACAGGCCCCGATAGAGTGGGGAGGCAGTACAATTATGCTTTCTGATGACAAAATATTTCAGGAGAGGAAATGCCAACTCTAAAGTTCAGAAAGATTATAAACAGTTACAAATCCTTAAAAGGTCTCTGTCAAGAAGTAAAAATTAAGATCAATTTATTATATCAAAATCCTAATTGTAGGTAACTGTAAGCCTGTGACCTTATACTTTAATAATCTTATCAAGTGCACATTAATCTTTTTAAATAGCTTAAATACCTTTTCAAAATTTTAGTTTTCTCCCCTGTAATTTATGTTAAATATCAGTTAGCAGTGATAAGAAGATCATCCCTTTAAGGAAAATACATCAAATTCATATTTCTAAGTTCCCAAAATACTACCAAGTTCACATATATTTTAAATATAATTTGATAATATTTGTCATATCCTTTGGCATGTAATAATTATGTAAGCCTATATTCAGAGTTGCAAGCTACACGTTCAATTTCTGGCTAGTTAATTAGAGAAAGAATATAAAACCAGGTATGGTTGCACATTCTTGCAACTCCAGCACCTTGGGAAGAGTACTGTCAGTTTTAGGTGTGTCCTAACAACATACAGTGAGTTGAAGGCTAGCTAGGGCTGCCTAGTGAAACCTTGACTCAAAACCATCCAAACCAAACTAAACAGCACCAACAATAGAGTTCATTAGAAGGGTAACATGTCATAGACTTGTTATGACAACTGTAGAGTACTGATTAATGAAACAGGTCAGATCCTGAGAACTAGCATCAAGATTTCCAGACATATGTAATGTTTGGCCAAATCTCTGCAACCGAACAACATTGTAGCTGAAAACTGTCATTTGGGAAAAGAAGAAAGTCCTTGCCTTCACATGCCAAGCTCAGCCTTTTGCATCCTATATAGCAACACTCAACTGACAACCAGGTCGGATGTCTATATCCTCACATACAGGAGTTTAGAAAGAATGTCAGTTCTTCTTCAGCTTGCTTCTCAAGGTTTAAGTGATGTATGAATTATCTTTCTCAGTAAGAGGAGGCTTGAAGTAACATACAAGAAAGTGGAAATAGAAGTCTTTTATATTCAGCATTTTATACTTCACAGATATACACGTGATCAGATAGATGCATGGAGAGATGATACATAATATATATGCAGTTAGTTATTGTTTTGCAGTGTTATATTCTATAAACTCACAGCAAACTGCATTAGCTGATACTAAACCGTTCTTGTCACAATGACTTTACTAACTAAAAATACATTAGTTGGATCTGTATAAGTTTCTGTGTAAGGATGCCTTAGTAATAATAAATAAGTAACACATAATAAATAGATAGATGAATAGATAATTAAAATAGCTCCTTTGTCTACTTAGTTCTGTTATTTAGCACTACACATAATGCATATTACTGTATCATTAAAAAGAAAGCTGGAACCAGAACAGATTAGACAAGCTGAATCTTCCTGTGTCAGCTCTGGAACCAAATCAGCAAGTGTCCCTTTTACAGTCTTAGATTGTTTTGTCCTCTTTGTTTTTGATTCCACTGTTTAAGATGACATGGTGCTGACAGGCTGTAGAGTTAAAGAAGTGCAAAGGAGATGTGAAATGAATTAAACACACACACACACACACACACACACATGCAGGCATGCATGCATGCACACATGCACACACACATACACAGAAACATGTTTTAGATAAGATTCACAAATGTGTAATGCTTAATAACAACACTAAGTAGACCAAAAGGAGGTCTATCTAATTATCTATCTATCTATCTATCTATCTATCTATCTATCTATCTATCTATCTATCTATCTACCTATCTAACTATCTATCTACCTATCCTGTGTTAGAGAACATACTTAAGGCTCTGCCCAAGCTGAGCAAAAATACTACCACTGAACCCTATCACCAGGTCAATTCCTTAACTTTTTGAGTAGCGTAGTATGTTTGCAAGTACATACATAAATATGTCAATTACAGACACGGTGTTCATAGGATTGGTTTGGGGTTACAAATAAACTGTAGTGATCATGTAAAGTGACTAATCATATCTGATTGTTTAAATTGACTATTAATACTTTGAAATTTTTGTATCTCTTATATATTTCACTCATATATTTTTTAACTTTATTTTGCCTAAAGATGTCCAATTTCTCAGCCACTATTTAGCTATTCTTTACAAAAACCTAGTGCCCAGTGCTGTGTAATATTCTAACCAGTACCCCCCAGAGCTCGTGTCTCTAGCTGCATATGTAGCAGAAGATGGTCTAGTCGGCCATCATTGGGAAGAGAGGCCCCTTGATATTGCAAACTTTATATGCCCCAGTACAAGGGAACGCCAGGGCCAAGAAGTGGGAGTGGGTGGGTAGGGGAGCAGGGCGGGGGGAGGGTATAGGAAACTTTTGGGATAGCATTTGATATGTAAATAAAGAAAATATCTAATAAAAGAAGATTCAATAAAAAAATAAATTCATTCAAAGGTAATTACTTAGCTAATTAATCATTTGGGTTTTGTTTTTGTTCAAGAATGAAAAATCTTTATTTAAAGCCTGAAATAAAACTTTGTCTTTTATTTGCACATCTGATGAGTTGGATAGACCTCTTCAGTCAAATGACTTCCCTGGGTACTTGGCATCTTAAAGACATTACAACACAAATAAGCTAACTCCTGTCAATATGTCCATCTGTGGGCTTTGTTTTCTTTTTTATTTTATATCTGGACACAAGCAGAATGTGAGCATAGCCTGATGTATCCAGTTCTTTAGTGTTTTCAGTCCTTCACAGTCCTCTCTTGGCTCATGGACTTTTGACATTTGGTTTCTGTCAACAAAGATGCTCACATGAAATATATCTTAGGAGGAAATGAGGAGGAAGAACTATTTGATCCAAAAACAATGTTCCAGATGGGAAGCGTTACCAACACTAGAGTAATTCATTGGCTTTGTTGAAACCTCTGATAGAGGTGGATCAGAAAGATAGTTGTTCATTCAGGTTCAAACCAGGGCCAAAGCCTGGGTCAAAATCACAACAGGCTTTCACATCCACATATGGTTGACTAAGAGAGTTGGAACCTTAAAAACTGTAATAGACTGGAGTGGTGGATCAGGCCTCGCTGTTGTAGACTCTGGAGACACACATAAAATATATCAGAAAAATGGACTCCATAGACAAGAACATCAAGGGACCAGAGGTATGACAGATGTTAGAAATTGTAGAATGTCCAACCTATGCTTTGCTCCTGTTACTTTCTAGAGTGGGCACACTTAGCTCTAGAAGTATCATTTTAATCAGGAAAGAGGTTGGGATTTTGCAAGATAAAGTTAGACACATATGGAAAACAGCAGTGTTTTATTAAAATTAGATGTGAGTATTGTTTTATTAAGAAGAGTGAACTTAGATTTTGCAAAGAAGTGGTGAGAACATAGCCCAGACTCCAAGACCGGATATTTCACATATTCATTTATCTGATGTAAAAACAATTCCTCATGTCTAAAATAAAATAAATGCCTCAAATTGATGCCTTTAGGATGCTCTGCTCTGAATCAAACACATCTAAAACCTGAAGGTATCTTGCACTTAAATGATTTTTTTCACCTTACAAAGTACAAAATAATAGCTTATCTTATAATTGGAGAGAAATTAGATTTGATTGTATATACTAATATAACAAAACAATTCAGGTTAAAAAATATCTAGCATGACATTAGTAAAAGTTTTCAGTGGCAAGGAACAAACCAAAGACCACCTCGACGTAAGACTAAACTGAAACACAAAATTCTCAAGACAGAAATCATAAAAACAATTCTCAATTCTCTAGTTTCATTAATCAAAATAAAATGTGTTTGTATGTGTGTGAGTGTGTGTATATGCATATATGTGTACGTGACAAACACACATATCTACACATATAGGGAACTAAAAGAACACATACTTCAGGTAGAAAGACTATATAAAATATACACAGAGGTCTCAGATGTTGTCTCTACGGACTAGGTGTTGTGGACGGATTAAAAATTTTTATGTATGTGTGTCTGTACATGTATATATGTATATGTATACGTATACGTATACGTATACGTATGCGTTACGCGAACACACACACATACACATACACATACATATACATATACATGTGTGTGTGTGTGTGTGTGTGTGTGTGTGTGTATGTGTGTGTGTGTGTTTGTGTGTGTTTTAAAAAACTATTCATTGTTAGGAAATCCTGTTCTTTTAGTTGAAAGTCTACCATGTCCAGTCAGCTCCCCTGAGTTCAGCTAAAATAGAGGACTCCCTTTCCCATCAGGGCGTCCTCTTCTCTAATCTAACTGGAAAACTAACCCCCACAGTCTACTTGAGGAGATGTAATCCTTGGGAATATCACAGGTTCAACTGCTTAAAATGCCATTCCATGAAAATGAGGTACCCCCAGAACCTTAAACCTCAGCCAATGAAGCTTCCCCCTGAGAGAAACCTCTTCCCACTTTTCTAATTTTATATACTCCTTGTTCACCCTGAATAAAGTATACAAGCTGTTTCCTTGACTATCATCTAAGAGAGCTATTTGTCAACGCACCTGGTAGTGCTGGACCAGAATTCTGCTGACCCACCTGTTAGGAACTTTGCTTCATCCTTTCTTACCTGGTGTGCATCCGAGTCCAGACACCCAAAGGGAACAAAAAGAGCATGGAATTCAGCTCTGCTCTATCATTTCTTTCATGGTGTGCTGCAGCTCCTGGACACCCCAAGAGAAGAAGCAAAAAACAGAAGCTTTATTAATTCATTAAACAATTTCCCTATTTCAAAATAGTTTTTTATTTTATTTTTTTGGTCAGGGGTGAGACCTTCCAAACATCTTCCCCTTCCAAAATCACTCAAGTCATTGATCTCACTGATGTTCCAGTTTTGGTTATGCAGTCATTTCTAAGAGAGACTATCCCACAGCAGATCTTCTGATATCCTTGATCTAAAAAATGTTCCCATTCTCTTTTTGGCCATGTTCCTGGAGTCATAGGTTTCTGTTCGGTGTGGACTCCCCATGATACATTGACCTCTGATGAGGCCAGTTGTAGTTTTCTGGAATCATCTCCATTTGCTGTAAAGAAAGTGTTCTTTTATGAAGGCTGGTATCTACACTTATCTGTATGTATCAGGATAAGTTTTCAAATATAATAAAGCATTGCCCTGAGTGAGTAAAGTTGTGGTAGTAGATTCTTTACTAAAGTTCATAAACTCATAACAACTACAAGTGCCTGTTAACTGCTCACAGAAGGAGAATTAGACTCTTCTGTCAAGTAGACATCCTATTTGGTGTCCAATACAGAGTGGCCAGCCTTGAAACCATTATAAGCACAGCGACAAATCCAGACTTACCGGGTTGTAATTATATGTTTTTGTGCATGCATGCAAACACATATATAACAAATGTAATCAAAGAAAAAGATTCTATTTGCTGGAGGGTGGGCATGGAAGAGATTTAAAGGAAGTTTTGGGGGAGCGGCTAGAAGGAAGTGAAGGAGGGGAAAAGTGACATAATTCTATTTCAATTAAAAACTTTAAAAAAGTAGTTTTATCATATTTTTTTATTTGAATCTACAAATCTGTGGCCACCTTTTACAAATCAGCTTCTTTCCATTTTGTGCAACTTTTTTTGTATATTCTTTACAAAAAGCCGATTTTTATCTAATTTTGAGTTATTTAAATGGAGAAAATATTTTAAGTATTTATGATCACTAACTTATTAGTGTACATGATTTTTTTTACCAAGTAAATGATTTTCAAGAAAATTTATACTTATTAAATTCTGTTTATTTTATGGTGATCATCTCTCCTCCTTTTTTTTGTTGTTGTTTCTCGTTAGCATCTTAAAATTCAATAGTTTAATAGGCCTTAGCTATCTAGGTTTGTGGTGGAGTATATTTAGTAAGTCAGGAAGTAATGGGGTATCTACTATTTGTGTTTTCAAGTATGTGGTTCTGTTACATTTTAGTTTCTAGAAAACCATGTCAAATTAAAACTGTCACAATACTCAAATAAAGAAGATACAAATCTAACTTTACAGTCTTTAACTTAAAAAAGTTATATTTTTCAGAATATATGAAATGAAAAGAAAAAATAAATTTAACAAAATCTGGTAATAGAACCTTATCCTCTAAGAACAACAAAAACTGATTAGGAACACATGAATTTGGTATATGAACTTGGAATCAATTTAATATTTGGTTATGGCTATAGCCTAGGTGACTGTGAGACATGAAGAATGGAATCCTTAAAAATTCTTTATTGGAGGGTTGGAGAGGTGGCTCAGTGGTTCTTATAGAAGATTGGAGTTCAATTCCCAACACCCATATCAGGCGGCTCACAATAGTAGCTGTCATTCAAAAGAAATTACTTTGTATGTATACTCTACAGTAGTCATGCCCTAGTGCTCCTTGGACTGTTAAAGAGTTTTTATCAATAACCTTGTATTTCTTGGAGAATAAAATAAAGTGAGTTCAGACTGTTTGAGAGCACAGCTGGTATAGCTAAGTTTATTTGCTTCAAATCCTGGTTAAAGCATAAAACCTGCACTACTAAATGTTTCATTTTTCTTAAATGAAAAATAAGGATAATATATGTGTGTATTATATGCAATAATATATTACATATGTATATATTATTATACATGGGTATTATATATGTATAATATATACGTATATATTTCATTTTTCTCTTATGACTACTTTGTGTATATAAATGCCTATACTACTTCTCTTAGGTACACAGATAGATTTAATATTTGGGGATAAAAGGACACATGGAAAAGCGGAGAAGCCAGTAGGTTTGACTTGAGTCATTAGACATTGAATGCCAGCTGAGATTTAGAGAGAAGCACTGATGAGACTAAGTGCACCTTTCCACATCGACGACTGTTTGGCATCTCAGGAGACTCATAAATTGGGACTAGCCTGCACAATTTTCATGAAGAGAAGTCCAGAGATGATTTATATTAAGATATCTAGAATAACTTTCCATTTTGGAAACCTGGAAGGGAGCATATTTTGGGATATTCTGATTGTATGCATTATGCTCAATATGAAAGATCTCAATCATCAAATTCCTTTAGGAATATCGTCTGTGAATAGTTAGTTGTATAAAATACATTTTGTTATAGCTAATTAAACCAGCCCTTGGTTTTTGTAAAGGAATAAAAATACATATCCAGTCTTCATTTTGACTTGCCAAGATTTGCTAGTGGGAAAATCACGCTTAATTCACTGTTATCAACTAAGGCAATGCATGACACTTGGGTGTTTGCATTCTGACCTTAGCTTATGTTGTCTTGTGTAAATTGCTTTATGGATCAAGTAACCTTTTTTCCATATTTTAAATGAAAATATTTATGTAAATCCTCTATAAATTGCCTTTTGACTCTGCAATTATGCATTTTGAGCATCAATAGCTACTTGAAGTATTGCTTTAAAATAAGTTGATTTTTCTTAACCAGGAAAGTTATTTTTTCCTATTACTCTTTATGAACAGCAATTATTTATTGGTCTACTTTCAACCCTTTGAAGGTTTTACCAAAGAAATAATATGTTTTGTTGCTTGTAACTGAGAATGTCATTCTTAATCTACTTTTATATGTTTGATGGTTTTATTTTTCAGTTGTATTTATTTGCTAGTCTCCAATTGCGATCAAATTGATGAGAAGCTAAGTTATCTACCCTATAACTGCTTTTAGCTGCAGGGACTCAGAATAAACCCTGTAGGTGGGGACATTTGACAGGAGTAGATGGATATGTCCTGTCTAGTTTTGAGAAGACTTGAATAAGAGTAACATCATATAAGATTGAGAGTTATAACTGATTGAAAGAGTGGGGTAAGAAATATGATCTGGATAAGGCAATAAAAGGAGTGTTGGCCAAGTGTATGGGCATGTTCTGAGACTCGGAATCCAGAGATCACACAATGTAATGCATTGATTATTCGATGTCTTTTATACAAGTTTTTAAGGACCCTGTCTTCACTCTCATTTGCTATCTCATCCTCAGCCTTAATATCATTTTGACATACGTAGAAAGACATCTTTTAGAATAAATAGCACCAAAACACATTACGATTTACCTACTAAGAGTAAATTTGTCAGATTTATTTCTAACACAAAGCCCTAGTAAGTGTGGGCCATTTGGCAGACTGTTTGAGGACACAGAATTAAGAAAGCCCGTGATAAGTGGCCACCCCGAGACTAATAGACATACTAGCAAGTAGACAGATTGGTAGGGAGACGGATCCACATTGATGAAGAGGAAGCTAATGCAGTTTTCTTCAGAAATCTTCCTGTGCACCAGCTAATCAGAGTGCCTAAGCAAACTGGGTTCATTTGAAATGTAGACACTCTAGCCTGAGATGCTCTGAATGTATTAATTCAGCTCGAGGCAGTTACTCTCTATGTATATTATTCTAGGATTACGATGCCAGATGTTTCTTGTGCAGGATGTTGGCCACGAAATTCTTCATATATTTACCTTGTGATTCCTATCTGGGAGGCTTTGGCTGGAGCCTACATGTGCAGAATACAAAAATCAACATCTTCAGTTAAAATCTAATCACGGTTCCTACATTCATATATCCTATGTATCAAGCTTAGGATCGTTGATGCCGGGTAGTTGTCTCAGTTGTGGTTGATTCTATCTAGTCCACAATTGTACCCTGTGAAACAAAATTAAAAATATATAATTACAGTCTGCTTGATAGGCTGTTGACTATAGTGAGTTAAAAGTATGCTTTGCTGCCTGCAGAAACATGGCCACAGTGGTCTAATTTCCTCTAATCCACTAGGTGCCTGCTTAATTACAGCCTTCCATTCACTGGCTCTCTGGCCGTATTCCATCCTGGCTTGTATATTTTTTTCATTCGGTTTATTGTCTATTTCTATTTCATCAAGCGGCATAGAATACAAACTATGTCATTTTGTTCCCTGGCTTTCAACACTCTCTGTTGAGCCATTTCTATATTTTATTGCAGTATGGAATTTAACTCTTTCCTAAAATAGAAGACACTTAGAGAACTAAGATATCTATAGTAAAGTTTAATCTTTAAAAGCTTTTGTCTACTTTGGGTGCCAGAATGTAATGACAAATAACTAAATAACAAAAGAATTGTTTCAGCAGTCAAGCTGACTAGTAGGATGGAGGATACAGGGGAAGAGAAGAGATGTTGAGAGCGGTGTCCCCCTACAGCATAGTCTTCATATTTAATGGAAGGAAGGGAATCAAAAGATCCTTGGAGTGATAAAGCTGTTGTGATATTTACTGTGGTCTTGGCCATATGCACAAATATATTTGCCAATACTCAGAGCTCTACACTTGAAAGGGCTATTTTCCCCTGCTGGAAAGTTATAAGGTTAGCATAAATGTGTTCCCAAGGTTACTGAAATATAAATAAATAACAATAAAGGTGACAGTGGATCATGTACCTTCTAATAAGCTTAAGCCATAAAATGTTTTGTAACATGACTGGAAACCTGATGAGGAAAAATTTTGTTAATGTAAATATTTGTTGAGTGAAGCGATAATGGCTGTTAGGTTTCTCTTTCTTTTTCTTGTAAAAATTATTTTACCTTTTTTTTTTTTTTTTGCCTATTATCCCATGGAAAAGCAGTAATGCATTTCAACAAATTAGAAGGAAAGAAACCTAGGAATATTTAAGTTATTTGATTGTTGTTTTAAAAAGGAACAGAAACCAGGCTCTTTATAATTCACTGTCATTCTACACAAGCAATATTTTAATCATGACACCAAAATTCATGATCTTCATATATAATCGCCTGTCAACTTACTATGAGGTCAGGTTAATTATAAAAATTCACTGTAAAACGAAAAAAAATTGTGATTTAAAAACACATTTAATCCATCTAGTTTATCAAGCACTGCAGCTTAACAACATAGTGTAAGTGTAATATTATTGCTTTAACTTTACGGTCACATAGCTGACTGGGCGATATGCCACCGTGTGGCTGACTGTCACATTGAGACATCCTTTTCCAAGAATGCAGAAAAACAGCAAATTTCTGAAATAAAAATGTGGTTTCTCCCTACTGTGTATCATTGTCACATTGCCATAAAGTTAAAAAATGTTTTAAGTTGAGTCATGGTAACTTGCCAACTATCTCTTTTGCTCAGGATTTTTTTTTCTCTAGCATGTAATCTAGACACTGCTCAGGAGAAACAAGTGAGTCAAGGATATGATTTAGATGGTACTATCATGTACTGAGTTTTACTTGATATCCTAAGCCATAAATCAGGACCTATGCATAACTCTTGTGAATTTATTCTTTCATTAATTCATACCTGTGATCTCAGAAAAAAAATATTCAAAGACTAATAAACAAAGGGAAAAGGGAGCCTAGGGTTGGCTTGCAGACATTGTATAATATATCAAAGGCATGAATCTTTGTAGTGTTGTAATGGCACACATACACTTCAGGATTCTCTGCTAAAAGTGTGTGTGGAAGAATAAATACATTAATGGGAAGAGTGTCAGATGCTAACTTTTCACTATTTGCTTATCTTTGAAATTGAGGGGACCCAAGAGGCTGTTTTCCACTTATGCACAGCTATTGATTGATAGTTTAGTTGAGGTGGTAAGGATTGACAATGGAGTAAGAATGGAAGCTTGATGAGAAGACATTTTGGAAAAGTACATCAAAAGATTTGGGGGAGTTACCATGTCAATTATCAACTGTTTGTTCTAACTTGTCGATGTGACCAAGAGTCCTTTGGTAGTATCATCAGCTAATAAGTGACAGATTGGGCTAGGACTGATTCAATTATGTTTTATCTACGAGGAAAGATTATGTGCTGGATTGGCATATTCTTTTCATTGCACCAGCAAAGCCATTGCTGGTTATATTAGACACCCAATGCACACTAAGACAAAAGTCTTAGTTCAGATATAGGATTTATATGGTGGGAGACAAAACAAAATCTATACATAGAGACATAAGGTGACAACTTATTTGGTGAAAGGTTGATTAGAACTGACATATTCAACAATGAATTTCACTGATTTAGCCTCATTAAAATAAAAGATTCTTTTAAATTTGTATGCATTCATTGATTAACAGGACCCACATGATAGGAGGGAGGAACCAACCCCTAGTCTTCACATATATGCTTTAATATTGCCTGATGCATAACTAAATGACTGTAACCTAAAAAGTAGAGAGATATGCTAGAGAAAGAAAATCCTATCTTGCAATAATGCGTTTTACTAAATTAGTGAGGAATATAATGTTCATTCATATCATGGAATGTCATTTACATACATGTGTGGGCCTACATATTGTTACTCTTTCTATTACATTGTATTGACATTCTTTGATTTATATTGATATTCTTTTATTTATTAGTTAGTCCATACGTTACACATTATGAAAATGACAACAGGAGATACTTAGAAAAGCAATGATTGTCACCTTTGTGGCTTAGGTTTATGAGGGTTAGCTTTGGCACATTTTTATATATAGGACATTTTCATTTTCGTTTGTCAAAACTATGCTTGCATTATGTTACACTGGGAAATTTTCTTATTGTTTGAAGTTTAAATGTGGGAGAAATATATCTAGCGTTGTGGAAGGTCAGGAAATAAATAATCATGGGCACTTGCTGACTTTTGTGGCATAAGCTTATCTTACATCCATACACTGCTACTTTTCAGTGCTGTGAATCTTATCTCTTCCAGATAGAAGTTCTTCATCTGAGTTTCCCTGATAACAGCACAGTAGATATGTCATCAAACTTATATGTGTCAGGAACATTGCTCGAGGCTTCTGTTTGGAAGTGAGTGACATCTGAAGAATCAGTCTTCCAATGTGGCAGAATCTGTTGGAGCTATCTCTACTCTTAGGATAATGCATATCACAAATGCAGGCACTCTGCTCAGCAGCAGCCTAGGTCTGTAGGACACAAGCAGTCACATGATGATCACAATTTGTATTTCTGTATAATCTGATGCAATAAGTTCCATACATACATACACACACAAGGCATGTGTACATATATGGACAAGATGAAACAAACACACACAATGATTTTTTTCTTTATCTGTGTCCTATAAATTGCAATGCTCCATATATAAATAAACTCAAAGAAAATAATTTGGAGGAATATATGATTTGCATAGACACATACCAAAATGTATGAATATATATGTGTTTGACATGAGGGAACACATTTATTTACCACATAAAACTAATTCAGCTTAAATAGTTAGCTTACATTTAACTTCTAGTACAACAGTTTTCAATTTGTCTTTCATTCTTATGCTTATTTGGAAATATTTTGCAAGTATCTTTAATATAATAAAATGGATTAGATTTTCAACATCAATCAACGAGTTTTTAAATTAATGCTATAGCGTAATAGCGTAATATCATTCAATTTTTTTTTACTTTCTACATTAGTGTGTGTGTGTGCATGTGCGTGTGCGTGTGTGTGTGTGTGTGTGTGTGTGTGTGTGTGTGTGTGTATGGGTGCCCATGGATACTAGGGAAGGCATCAGATTCCTTGCAGTTGAAGTTAGAGGAAGTTTTGAAACACTTGTTGTGAATGCTGGGAAGCAAATTTTGGTCCTCTGAAAGAAGAGCAGATGCTTTTAATGCCTGAGCCATCTCTATAATCCTAATATATATAACAGAAATGCTCTCGTGAATGTTTGAAATACTTTATGCTTATCATGAACCATGGCCAAACTGTTCTGCTAAAGAAACAGAGTGGTGTTGGAAGCAGCTAGTACTATCTATTTATTTAACTTGATTATGTCAGAGAAAAATCTTTCCACATTCACAGATTATTCCAGCCAATAAACTTTCTTTCTAGGATACCACATTTCCTTGGAATGGTTAAGGCCTTGTTCAGTGTAAATTTATTATTATTATTATTATTATTATTATTATTATTATTATTATTATTATGAATACACTATAGCTGTCTTCAGACATACCAGGAGAGGGCATCGGATCTCATTATAGATGGTTGTGAGCCACCATGTGATTACTAGGAATTGAACTCAGGACCTCTGGAAGAGCAGTCAATGCTTTTAACCATTGAGCCATCTCTCCAGCCTTAATTTTTTTATTATTATTATTTTTATTTGTTTTGTACACCTGAGTTAGGAATGTATGTAAATATTGACCATTGATCTTGAGATCAGTCAAGGGGTGGTGGTGGTAGGGGGAAACAGTTCCATAATTTTGATCCAAATTTGAAGCAAACTTTAGGTAAATACTGACCATCATGGCCTTTGGTCAGGACTGTTTCCTGTAATTCCCAACTGACCGGTCCTGAGACAAGTGCTGCAGAGGCCTTTAAGGACAAACCCATAAGGTCACTATTTTCTTAGGTGGCTTCCTTATTTTCTAAGAACTAAAAAATACTCCCAGCCTTCTAGGAAGTTAAGTGGTCCTTGGGCAGGTGGGGCTTACAGGTTAACATTAGGTCTTACACTGACAAGTTAGATTACTGTAATGTTTCTCTTAGAATGATTTTTAAAAATTTTTATTGGATATTTTATTTATTTACATTTCAAATGTTATCCCCCCTTTCCGCTTTTCCCTCCGGAAACCACCTATTCCATCCTCCCTCTACCTGCTTCTATGAGGGTGTTCCCCTCACCCACTCACTCCCAGCTCCCTGCCCTAGAATTCCCCTACACGAGGCGGGGGCATTTGTCCAACCTTCACAGGACGAAGGGCCTCTCCTCCCATTGATGCCCAACAAAGGCATCCTCTGCTACATATGAGGCTGGAGCCATAGTGGTTTAGTTCCTGGAAGTTCGGGGGCGGGGGGGGGGTTGGGGGGGTTTGGAGGGGTGGATCCCTGGTTGGTTGCTATTGTTCATCCTATGGGTTACAAACCCCTTCAGCTCTTTCAGTCTTTTCTCTAACTCCTCTATTGGGGACCAGGTGCTCAGACCAATGGTTGGCCAGGCTTTGGCCGAGCTTCTCAGGAGACAGCTATATCAGCAAGCACTTGTTGGCATCCACAATAGTGTCTGGGTTTGGTAACCTTGTTTGGGATGGATCCCCTAGGTGGGGCAGTCTCCTGATGGCCTTTCCATCGGTCTCTGTTCCATAGTTTGTCTCCATATTTCCTCCCACGAATACTTTGTTCCCCCTTCTAAGAAGGACTGAAGCATCCACACTTTGGTCTTCCTCCTCCTTGAGCTTCAGGTCGTTTGTGAATGGTATCTCGAGTATTCCGAGCTTTTCGGCTAATATCCATTTATCAATGAGCGCACACCATGTGTGTTCTTTTGTGACTGGGTTACCTCACTCAGGATGAATGTGAATTTTTAAAACGAGGAGGCATCCTGAAACGCCTGACCAGTAATCTTCTTGCCATTTCATATGTGCTTCAGAACTCTCTCTGCTGATTTCTGCTGGATTCTTGTTCAAACTTCTTTTTTTTTTCCAATTTTTTATTAGATATTTTCTTAATTTACATTTCAAATGCTAATCCGAAAGTCCCCTCCCCCTCCCCCCTCCCTGCTCCCCTGTCCACCCACTCCCACTTCTTGGCCCTAGCGTTCCCCTGTATTGGGGCATATAAAGATTGCAGTACCAAGGGGCCTCTCTTCCCAATGATGACCGACTAGGCCATCTTCTGCTATATATGGAGCTAGAGACATGAGTTCTGAAGGGAAAGTACTTGAAACAAATCGTCCCCATGAATCCTGTCCCCCTTGGTGTGCATGCCAGAGCTCGGTTCTGTGTCCCCTAAATAAGCAACAGAAGACCTACAGAGAGCTTCAGGACTTGTAAGGACTGTGCAAGTAAGCCAGCCATTTACACTACAGTTTATGTACATTCCGGTCAACAGCATAGATTGCATGGGACAGAAAAAAACATTTTCTCCTCTACTCACGGCAAAACTAGTTTAGCAGGCAAAAACTAGCTCTCCTCCTTTCTGCTCACGCACTTTAACTGATAGGGATGCGGCACAGTATAAAGTCATTTGAGTGCACCAATGACATGCGTTGGCATTAAACAAGAAGAACAATTTTAATTTGTAGCTTCACTCCAAATTAGAAAGACAAAATAAATAAATAAATAACTCCGTTCTGTCAAACAAAACTGCTTTAAATTCCATTAGCAGTAATATAGCAAAAAAAAAAAAAGAATAATAATAATTAAAACAAAACTTGTCTCTGCCCTCTTAAAGTGCCTGCTTCGTAAGCTTTGGCTCGCGATTTCAATATGGAATTTCCCTAGCTACTCCATTTACGAGAGCGGCTTCATTTAGCGATGGCATTTTATGGGCCTGCTCTACATTTGTAAACCCAGCCCTGCTCTTTAGGACCAGGAATGGACACAATTTAATTCTGTTTATTATAGAAATCAAGGGCTTTTGGAAGGAGATTGTGAGCAGCTGTTTAATATTGTCTTTCTGTGAATATAGAGGTTCATTTCTCATGGCCTCCGAGGACAAGGCAGTTCAGGGAGATCTCCAGAAGCTCTTTCTGCAACGCTGCAGGTCAGCACCAGGATTCAAGCTCTCTGGCAAAGAAGCTTTGCTGTTAATTGGTGGGGCTGGCTGTTGTTGGCAGGTGTCAATTTAAGACCCATACTCCAGTAGGCTTTCTGGGGATTCTACTTAGAACACATCCCTTATCAAAAGAGAAAAATGAAAACATCATTTTTCTTACACAGCTGCCCGGCAGTAATTTCATCTCTTGTAGCTGGATTCAGTCTGAGGGGAAGTGTTTGGAATGAGGGCAAGGAAGGATTATCTCTACCTCTCTCGGATAGCTGAGGAAATTAAATACTTCTTTAGAAAAAAAAAAAAAAAACAATCTAGGTAAAAATCATTGAGCCAACTTTAAGGTGAAATGATGGTTTTTAGTCATTTCATTTACAATAGTAACTGACTAAAAAAAAATCACATTGACACAAGGCAGTGCTTGATTATGGCATTGATACTTCCTCTCCGTGACACAGAGCAACCCATTTGCCTTCGTGGGAAAAAAAAAATCTGGCATTAAGCCCTTGTTAGTTTTTGAGGCAGGATCTTAGGCTGTCATGTAACCTAGCCAGGTCTTCATCCCACAACATAGCTGAGGATGACCTTGAGCTCTAGGATGATAGCCATGCATTGCCAGGCTTGCTTTTCCAGGTTAAGAGCTAGAATGGCTGTGTAGCTGGTCTCTTACATCTTAAGCTCTCTTTCCATCAGAACCAAGGGAAATGGCAGCCAATTATAGTTCACCATTGCATCACTGTTATGACTTGAAGAAGGACACTTGGCCAGGCACAGTGGTGCTCATTTGTAATTCCAGCACTTGGGGGGATGGGGGGGGGACTGACACAGCAGGACTTACAGGAGTTTTAAGACCATCCTGGGCTGAACAGCGAAACCCAATCTAAAAGGTGAAATAAAGTAGAACCAACAGTGATGAGGAACAGTGCTAACCCGATGATTTTCTAATTCCTAAATAAAAACGTGTCTGGAAGGAATACTGAATTTCCTTGGCAGGATGACACTGAAAAAGAAATGGCTAGATGACATAGCATTGTACTATATATAAATTTTTGGCTAAGCGTCCATTTTAAAGAGTGGTTGCACACATCAGTAGATTTCTAAAAGCATCCTGAAGGCAGAGTCTGTTGTCTTCAATGAGACTAGATGGGATGAAATTAAATTAGAGTAGCTTTCTACACTTTTTTAAACATGGTTTTTGATTTACTCACTCATTGGTTTAATGCCCTGTTTAAAATTATAAATCCTGATGTTTGTTAGCAAGAATTTCATTTGGAACAGGATGGGAGACAGAGTGTTGTCATGTAGCTGAAGGTAGCCTTTATTTCCAAGGCTTGCTGCCGCCACTTTAATGTGTGCATAACTACATCTGACTAGAGAACCCACCTTTTGCATTGAGTTTTATAAATGCCTGCAGAAGCAATGGTGTGAGAGTGAGACAAAAGGTGGAGCAGTAATTCAGGCAGCAGTAAATTGCCTGCTGCAGGGCTTGAATATGGTCCTAGAACCTATGTAAAATTAAAAAAAAAAAAAAAGTCATCACCAAACGGCTTAAAATGGCTAAGGGTTGGAATGTTAGTTGTATTTTTTTTTCTTATAACTTTGCTAGCCTTTTCATTACTGTAGGAAATACCTTAATAGAACAACTTAATCAGAAAAGGTTTATGGTTTCAGAAATGTCTGTTCATAGTTTTTAGCTTCCTTGATTCTGGTCCTGAGGTGAGATAGAAAATCAACTTGATGTAGTCCTGACAAAGGCTACTTAGTATCTGACAAACAGTAAACAGAGAGAGAGAGAGAGAGAGAGAGAGAGAGAGAGAGAGAGAGAGAGAGAGACAGAGGCTGAGAGAGACAGTGGCAGAGACAGACAGAGTGGAGAAAGACAAGAGACAGAGAGATAGAAAGACAGAGACACACGGAGGGAGACAGAGAAACAGGGGATAGAGAGACAGAGACACAGAGAGACAGAAGGACAGATACACACATACAAAGAAGGAGAGGGAGAGAGCTAGACAGAGACAGAGAGACAGAGAGACAGAGATGCAGAAAAGGAGAGAAGAAAGGAGGGAAGAAGGAAAGAAGGGAGGGAAGGAAAGATTCTCTTAAGGAATTTACTTTAAAATTCTGTCTAGGCTTACAGCCTATGATATGGTACCATCCACACTCAGCACACATCCCTGCCCTTAGAAAGACATAGTCCTATACACGCACAGGTGTACTCTACTAATCTAGGTGATCTTCAATCCTATCAACTTGAAAGTCATGTTTTACCACAAGAGTAACGCTTCTTGAATTTGCACTCCAAAGCAATGCATTTAAGTTTTCATCTCAGATAAGTCACTTCTCAAGAGGTTAGTGAAGTAAGACACTAGAAACAATTTATAAAGAAAATTCTTAAGAACAAGTTACTAATTATGTATGTACTTAATTTTTAATAGGAAAGAAAATGTTTACTATGAAATCTTAGGACGTGAGGTTTTCTGGTATTCAGCATTCACGTAGCTATAAGACATCAGGGGAAGGATACTGAAGGAGTAAATAGAATAAATGTAGAGATGGATGTGGGACACTGCAAGAGAGAATTGTCCTTGTTTGTTTAAACCCTCTAAGCCCATTTGTTTGTGCAGCCATTTAAGGTTGAGTATAATGCCAGAAGACACATCTGCCCAAGCATGTAGAGCAGAAAAAATGCATGAAGCTCCCTCTCTCTCATTTTTCTATATTACTTTATCTGATCTCCTCAAATTAGTAAACCATCATGCAGACATGTACATATTAAGACAAAATTATAGGGATGAACATACCAGTGTACACATCGAGAAAACAAAGCAAAACAAAACTTGACTCCAAGTTCCAGCCTCTGGTCACATTTTCTTTTTTTGTTAGGGAATTGTGTAGCTGTTTCCTATAAATTAAAACCCACTGTCCTGGATGGAAGAGGAGTGCTTATTACACTCAGCAGGTAAGAGACTTAGAGAATCAAGAAGATCGGGAGGACAAGATTCACAAGCTCCATCCAAGAGGTTGTATAAGAAGTAAATGCTGCTGGAAGAGAGATCTCTTCTGCCAGCAGAGCTGCCTCTATGTCATTCAGGATATTTCAAGGATGCACCATTACCTAGTCATTCCCATGCTGGCGTGGGGTGGGAACATCGAAAGGATGACCCATGCTACCTAGTCCTTGAGAACTTTGAGAGAGGCTCCAGGGAAACGCAGCTGGCCTTTTGCCTCAAGTGCATTTTGCTCACTGGCTTGTTCGTAGATGTGATTTCATGTATCTTGCGACAAACATTTACATCCAGTTAATAAGACAATTTTATTCTTGTTGGATTTCAGATCATAGCTGTAGAATCCAATCTGGTCAATGTACCCCAAATCTGGACACAACCTTCTACCTCGCTTTCATGCTTTCCGAGATATCTACAGTACCTGCAAGTCAATTGTGTTTAAATTGGTCTGTCCCAACAAAGTGCTGGAAAAGGGTTGTTCTGCTAATATTTAGTATGCACTAAATGGCATATATTCTTTTACATGTTTTTCTGATCATGATTTTATGAACTCAAAAAACCTTCTTTTTATTGTTGCTTTCTTTGTTACATTCATATATAAAAGTACACTGCAGCTGATGGAAGATTGTCTACAGGACCGGACTGTAATCTGCCCCATTGTTTCAAGTCCTCAGACCCAAGGTCCAGCAGACAAGAGCTCTACAGGTTGGTGAAAAGTCAAGATGGTGGCTTTTTAGTGAGCTCTTTCAGATTCGTGTTCCTGTAAATACAGCTACAACTCTGCTCCTATAAATAATCCCAACAAGACACTGAGACACCAAGCTGAGATTGGAGAGAATCACTTCTCTGGTCGGTCAGTGATGTCATATTTGGGGTTAAAAAATGTTCATTTGTGTCTCTTCAGGAAAAGTCACATAACAAATAAAAAGATATATTAGCTCTATCTGTCTTTAAAGTAAACAATTCTCCAGTCCTTTAAAAATTAATCCAAGGCTACACAATAAATAAATAAATGGACTGAGATAACAAACCTGCCAGCAAGTGGCAGCCAAAAGTTGGTGAAGGTAAGGGTAATGATGGCTCAGTAGATAAAGCGCTTGCCATAAAAATATGAAGACAAGTGTTTGGATCCCCAGAAACCACATGAAAATACTGACAGGTGTGATGACCATTTGTAATTCCAGCACCCAGAAGGCAGAGGCAGTGGAACCTGGAGCAAGCTGGCTAACTAAAACAGATAGCACGCGCAAGACGCAGGATCACCAAAATCCTTGATTCAGCAAGTAAACTTGAGGGTGACTACAGAAGATGCCCAATGTCAACTTCATGCCTCTACAGACACATCCATGTACATATGTATGAATGTGCCCCATGCACATGCCCCACACATGCAGATATACATACTTGTATTCATACACTATTCACATGTACACATACACACACACACACACAAAAATGGATTTCCTTTCTTCTTTATGGGAATGATAATATGGTTTAATCATATGGCAGCACTGTTAGAGTTTCAAGGATGATGCTACGCTTATATTCATTTAAAAAATGAAGTGGCTGATAGGAGAGTGTTGCTATGGTATTTGGAATGGAAGAAAATTAAATTTATATGTAGTCCAGCTGTCAATAGGTAGTCTGAACCTAAGTGGAGATACAAATCAAGTGAAATCCTTTACAATATACTGCCACCATTTTCTTCAAAAGCTTCATAAAATTATATATGTATACACCTTTCACAGCAGTACCGTGGAGGTAGAATAACTCTTTTCACCTTCTATATGAAGAAATTGCTGGCTTCCTTGTCTTGCTCTGTTACGTCACAGCTGTAGCTGAGCTTAGGAGGAAGCCATCACCTGAGACCTTCACATTTTGCCTCCTTGAACTGATACACGGGAATATATTTTTAAATAGATTAAATGTTATGCATGAACAGGATACAACATTAGTCCTGTTTTATATTTGAAAAAGGATATATATAACTGTCATAAATTACTTCTACATATTTTTTTCTGACCATCTGTTATGGCTATCAAGAGGCAAACTGCATGGAAATGGTAACAAGCAGTAATTCTGCTTTAATAAGATTTCAGTCTAATTATGTGTGCTTAAAGTTTCAGATAGCATTTGGGGTCAAAAGCCAACTTTTTGTGTGCTTAGTTGAACTGAACTTTTGAACTTCTAAATTTTCTTTTCAGTGGTTGAAAGATCGTTCTAAAGAAGTAATTTGCTTGGCCTGGTCAAGAATTATTCATTTTTTTCTTACAGTGTAATCTGCTAAATCTGATTTTCATATACCTTTACATTCAGCCATTGTTAAACAAAAATGAATTATTTTTAAGGCAAAGAATGTATATTTTGGATTGCATTCTGCTTTCTAGATAGCTTCATTTACCTAAAGATAAGCTTATGAGATGATGTGAACTTTGAATATAAAAGTTCAGTTTCTATTTAATAATCTTTTTTTACTTTGATTTCCTTCTTAGTCATAATACACTCATGACTAATAACTCCTTATGGAAGCTTTATCAATCTCATTTATGGAAAAGAAAAATGACTCATATATTTGAGAATTAGCTGACTCCCCCAGTAAGGTCTTCACCTGAGATCTTTTGTTTATTATTTAAATTCTTAAAAATTATTTATACTTTTTTGTGTAATGCACATGCATATGTATGTATATGATGTAAAGGCACATGCATGTGTGTACATCTATACCTGGATGCCAATAGTCAGCATCTGTCGTCAACATCTGGACCACTTTATATCTTTTCTTTTTGAGACAGGATTTCTCTCTGTACAGGGAACTAACTCATTGACTGCCTAACCAGCTGTCAATCAAGCTTCAGTATCCATTCCTATCTGGCGTCCTCAGAGCTAAGGTTAAGGATGTGCACCATCTGGCTGTTCGATGGGTGCTGGGGACTAGAACTTAGGTGCTCATGGTTGTGTGACAGGCACTTTACCACAGAAACCTCTCCCGAACCCTAATTGAGAACTTTGGTCAAGCACATTAGCCACGACTACTTAAAAAAAAAAAAAAATCACAGCACCAGGAAAGTAAAATGCGTAACACAGAAACGGAAACAGCTGGATTCCATTTGCATGATATTAATGACAAATTTAAGCAGCAGTGTGTCTTGAACTGGAGTTAGGAGTAGAAACACCATGACCTACAAAAACTGTTTTCCAAGAGAAAGTGTGCAGCCCATTTCCTCTTCTCCAAGTAGCTCTCTTTAAGAAAATTTAAAAGTTCATAAGTTGGTTTGGAAATCAAACCTCCGTTTCTTTGACCCAACGACTTTAGGAAGAGCAAAACGGCTTTGCCACTGTGATTTGTCCTTTAGTATCTGACTTTAGGGAAGAAGGGCAGATCCTCCCAGATGCTCTTGTGCTCACATTACAGTAATAGCACACATCCTCGATTCTGCAAACACTGCACATGTGAAGCAATGAGAGGAAAGGCAGATAACATTTGGGCATTATTTTGAAAATAGCTTTTGCCCTCATGAACCCTTACAGGTTTGTGGGAACACTCCCAAGCATCTCTGACTGTGTTGGAGAATTTTTGCTCCAGGCTGCGAGACACTCTGAACTTGCCTGTACACCACTCAGAGTCCGGAGAGCAGCTACGGTGTCTTGCTTAAAAGACTGGTGTCATGTCCCTGTTTCTTCCAAGTTTAGCTTCTGTGAGTTGTGGGAGCCGTGTTCAGATAGACATATTTGCTCAAGGACACATAAAAGCGCTAAACTATTTGAATTATTTAAGCTGAAGGTAGAAAGTAACTATCAAATTCAGTGATGGATTCAGTTACTATATTATTATGAATTACTACATTCATTGTGTGAAAAAATATCAGAAGAGAACCTCCAATAACGAATTCCACATCTCCCTCTTCTCTGGGCATTTTATGGAAATTACAGGAAAACAAAAAAACAAAAAACACCAAAATAGCAATAACAACAACAAAACAAACCCCTCATAGAAACAACAAAGGAGCTCATCAGTCACCAGCTGCAGAGTTCTTCAGCACAATAAGTTAAAGGCATTTCTAGAGAACAGCAACCCACACAAGATTAAGGAAGAAAGAAAGGAGAAAACTTTGGCCCCGGGCAGTAGATGTGTAAGTACACATAGATCTTCTGAAGTCCAAGGTCAGAATCAGCATGTAGGAGAAATGAATATGGGCCAGGGAGCAATCAGTATAGTGATTCATTAAGCAGCTGCCTGGGAACTGCCTTTTTCTTTCTTTCGTAAATAAATAGTCTGACAGCAAGGATTTTACCTCTAGGCTCAATTCAGAGAGCTATTCCAGAAAGGGTTTGTAACCAGTCTTAGGGGGGGTGGGAGCCTTTTTGTTTTCAGAAAACAAAGCACAGTGGAATTAATGATAAATAGATTTTTACAATGGATATAGGAGGAAAATTTCAAATACACACACACAAACACATATAATACACACACATGCATATATATATATATATATATATATATATATATATATATATATTACACAGACTTTTAAATTTGTCATATATTATTGGGGAAAATGACAGTCTCCAGCTGGCTGGCTGCTAGTTTGTTATCCACATAGTCTATTCTGATGACTGTCACTAGTCACTCTCCATTAACCCCAAACACCATGCAGAGATGTGGTCCATTGAGGAGGCAAAAATCTATCTAGTCTTATGTTTGATGGTATCTGTATCTGTTCTAGCATGAGTGTATATAGACAAACCCCATAAGGACCCAAATATACTAAATGACCAAATAGCCTGTAAAAATAGAAATGGATCTCATGCATTGTGGATACAAAGCAAAGAAAAGTTTTGGGCTATAGTCATCTTAATAAATTTAGCTAAAACTTTAGGTAAGAGCCAAGCCTTTTCTATATGCTTTTCTGTTGTTTGCTTGCTTGCTTGTTTCCAGTTGTTCAAGACAGGCTTTCTTAATGTAGCCCAGGCCATCCTGAAACTCACTCTGTAGATGACACTGGCCTTAAACTCATAGAGATCCACCTGCCTCCATGCCTGAATATGCTCTGGTATGGAAGGAAATCTGGTTTTATAAGTAGCACAATGAGCCTTACCTCATGACCTTCAACCTCTGATTCCACTATGTGAACAGAAAATTCAATGTTTATTTAGAACCCGGCTGCTTATGGCTTTGTTAATTTGTATGGATGAAGCTTTGTGAATGTGTAGCCTCTCTAGTTTGTTGAATTTGGTCTACCAACAAACTTATATTTTTCTGATTTTTCAAAGATCTAGGAGGAGTTTTTTGTACCAAAGTGCTCTTTATTTTATAAGGTTATGGTGATCATAGAATTTTACAGCACGCTAAATGGAATCCAAGATGCTAATGACTACAAAGCACTTTTTTATCACTAAGAAAGAATAAAAAAAGTTATCAATGGTACTGTAACCTGGTTCCTTATTTTTATTAATTCTAATTGTTTACTTATTAAAATAACGTCTCTTCGTTTATTTCTACATTAGGTTTTTTATCATACATAAAATAAAAGCTGGTGAAACACTTCAGCCTGAGGAAATGACTGTGTGTGGAAAGCCCTTCTTACTGTACCAATATGAGGCCTGAGTTTGAATCCCCAGGATCTATGAAAAAGCCAAACATAGTACCATACATTTACAGTTCCATTGTTCCAACAGACACAGATCCAGGACAGGAAACTCATGGGCCAGCTAGTCTGGTTCATCAGTAGTACAGAAGTGACCCTGCCTCAAACAGGATGGAAGGTAAGAATAGACACACAAGATTTTCCTTTGACATCTATGTATGTACTGTGCCACACATACACACAAACTCATTAACATATGTACAGACATACCTCAATCACATACACACACACACAAAAAAAACCCCAAATACACACACATGCAAACTAAAAAAAAAAAAAAAAGTTTTTTCACCAGCAGATTTTGAAAGATTAGAGACGTTAATGATATTTAAAGCGGGAGAAATCTTATTTGAGTGCTTCTTATGTTATTCAAAACTTGTAAACAGAGTCCCTTGGGTGACAGGGTAGGAGGAGAGGTGAGCAATTGGAAGGTGAATTTTTACCACAGCTGCTGTACATTCCCTGTGATTTTCTTCTAATATTCCTAATAATAATACTTTTATTTCTTTGAATTATTCTCATGTCTCTGAGGCTTCTCAATAAGTGTCCCTTTTACCAAGGAACCCTGTCATTCTGACAAAGACAGATTTCCCATGCTCATCCCTCCGTGTTCCCTTCCTCCTCCATCCTTTCCTTCAGGATTCACATGAAACTTGACTCACATTTATTCACATAGGTTAACCATTTATTTGGTATGTCTTAAAATTTTCCTTTCTTTAAAATTAACTTTTAATTTTCACATTGAAAAGCTTGGAGAAACTTTTTTGGTACATCAAAATGTATCAAAGAAATACATAATTAAGAACCTCAGGGCTAGTGCAAGCCTGTACTCTGGAGGTAAGAGACAGGAGGATCTCTGTGAGTTCAAGGCCAGACTCATTTACAAGAGAGTTCAGGACAGGCAGGGTTACACAGAGAAACCCTGTCTCACCAAACCAAACCAAACCAAACCAAACCAAACCAAACCAAACCAAACCAAACCAAACCAAACCAAACCAACAAAAAGCCCATAAAACCCTCAAGACACTGCATAAGATTGTCCATATTCATATCCAGTATTTGGGTTCTTCTCCTTGTCAAAACTATATTCTGACACTGACAGAGAAGCCCTAGCCAACACTATGACTTTCTCCTCCAGGAATGTAATCGTTATTTGTTACTGTTGATTCATTCTGTGGTGATCTTTCTGTTTGCTAATTCAAATGCTTTATTTTAACTCAATAGATTTGAATAATAAAGCAAAAGCAAATTCTTAGAAATGCAAAGACTGTAAGTAATTTATGAACTAGAAATTTTCTTCCTTGTTTGGCTCGTCTTTGTTTCCATAAAAGATGACATAGCTCTTTGGCATTAAACCTGGGGCTTTGATGAGTCACTAAGGTGCTATGATCAGAAACAACCCAAATCTCCCAGGTCAAACATCTCTGGTTTGCCTTGAAAGTGAGCAACAGATATCCCAGCTTTCCAGTCCCAGAGATGTTCTTGTCAGGGATGGTTCATTTAGACGCTGTGAGGTTAGGGTTAACCAAACAGACAGGTCTCTCTGCTCATGCAGTTCTTCTGAAGGGATTTTAGGGTAAGGAATATGGTAGTGTCTGTTATACTATAAGCTTTTTGGTGTGGCTTGGAAAAGTGAGTTTTGCTTGGACTTGTCCCAGGATTTGTGTGAGCCCAAGGTGTAGAAAGGTGATACAATCTTTTGGTTCAGGCATTGTGCACATTGTAAACGAGCTGCTTTTCAAATTGAGTTCATGTTAGGTCAGTCTTAGAGACAGGATTGTGGAGTGAGCTCAGCACCTCATGGCTAGCACTAATACCACATTTAGGAGATTTTGCTGTGGCAGCTGAATCAACAGCTGGGATTCTAAAATCCCTAACTTGCACATAGGATTTATCTTTCTCACCCACAAAATTACGCTCCTATATTTACCATCTGTGTGTCACTTTTTATTTATGAAATTATAAAAAAAACATGAATTATAGGGAAAGCAAAGAAATGTTTTTGAAGACAATTTAAAACAGTTAAGTCAGTGGCATCGAAATGCAGTTCGTAAGACACGATCCATTAGTCAGAACAACAGCTCATTAACAAAGAACTGGTAGTAGCCAGTAACTTTTGAAAGTTATTAGTAATTTGAAAAAGTGTCAGCCTCCAAAAGGCTATCCTCCGTGCAAATAATATCTAAAAGGCTTTAACACTGGTGAACAATTAGCTCATTTTCCATGACTCTAAGACTTTTCATATGCAATATGAAAAAAAAAAAAAAAAAAAGGTTAACCTTGTGATATCTTTGTATGGTGGCTTTGTCATTTGCCTCCTATTCCCATGGCATTTGCTTTTGCTGGAGGGTTTTGGAAGAAAAAAAGGGTTGCCAACACATAGGTCACTTTGTTGGGATAGAGGAGAGTAGAAGTAGAGAAACCTGATTCTCCAGGCAAGAATATGCAGGTGAGATGCAAATCTCCCACTGATGGCTCCCCTTGGTGCCATTATCCCTTCTAGTCATAAATAAATGTCTCCCTGAGAAAGAGCTTGCAGGTATTGTACTGCCATTTCTGCACAATACCAGTCTCACAAGGAGGGGAGTAATCAAAGAAAAAGTGTTCCCCAGACAGCCTGCCACTCCAGCCTGCAGGGATTGTGCTGGGCTGGGTACAAAAGGAATGCTTGACCTCTGCCTGCTTCTGTGGAGTAGTATGCAAGTTCTCCTATCCTCTTCTCTTGTGAGCGATTAGACTTATTTTTAGGTCTCTGCAGTAGGGTCCACTTAACGTTCATGGCTGATAGTATGTAATCTTGCAAAGAGGCTTTAGAGAATGAACCTCTTGCAGATGAGAAAGGAACATTTTTATGTCTCTGTCCTCTCTAAAGGCATACACCGTGGTTGAACTTCAAGAGGGAGAAGAGGATGTGTTGAAAATTTGAACATCCATTCAAATAAGCTAATTGGTTTGAAGAAGAGAGGCGTATAGAATCTGGCTGTAAATATTTAACTATTCTTCTCTCCAGAGTTTGAATAGAACTTGATGTTAGTTTTTACGAAAAGATATTTTCTTTCTTTCAAAACAACCCGGGTTATGAGTCTGCTGTTATCTGAAGTTTGATAATCAGAGATGGTTTTGTTTGTTTTTCAAAAAAAAAAAAAGATTCCCAGTGTCACACTAATCTCATAAATGCATGGTTCTAATTTAAAATAATTGTTCTGAAGGAAAAATAAGCAAGTCTGTCACCAGGAGGCTTTGAAGGAAAGGGCAGTCTTCCAAGCCAATTATAAACAAATTGACCCTCTTAAGATTTTTTTTCCTCCTCTGTAAAAACCCAGGCTTTGCCAGTGAGCTTCAGGCCTTGCTTTTTCTTTTTCTTGATAGAAAAGCATAATTCTGAATGGACCACTCTACGCAAGCCTCCTGAGACAGACAAGCAAACCCAAGACCTGCCTCAAGAAGAATGTTTAACTGAATAACCTGGGCGTAACTGACCTATCAGGAAGAAGGAGTTTAGGGAAATGAATATGTTAGAGGTGAGCCTGGGTGGACTTATGTTGACTTAGAAACAGCCAAGCACAGAGAAATCAATCGACATTTATTCAATGCTCTCTGATGCATGAAAACTTTTTCAAGAAATTAAGTTTCTTTTTCCCTTTCTTCCCTTCTCAAAAAGAGGTAATTGAATAATCAATTAAAATGTATAGTTCACTTACAGGACGACAGAATATAATTTCAAAGTATCTGAAGCTTCTTTAGAAACAGAATTTTATTCTGATCTACTTTATAAGTATTGTTAACAAAAGTTCTTTTTTAAATATAAGATTGACTTAATAATCTTTTCCAAAGGACATAAATCACAAACACACTCACATATAAAACACACACACACACACACACACACACACACACACAATCTACCTACAGACTCCTACATCTATCTTATTTTTAAAAAGGCAATCTGATATATCACAGGTAAAGCCCTAGGGGTTATAAGAAGTTAATAATAATACAAATCAAATTAGCTTGAGTTTTTACTTTTGCAAGAATTCAGTTTTTCAGAGACTGGGATTGATTCCTCTCACACATGTGAAAACTAAGTCTCAAAGTCGTTTTTGTAGTTGGTAACAGTCCTGAATCTGGCTGAGATATCCTAAGTCTCATTTTAAAAGTAGATGAAATAGGGGTGGTAGAAGCAGATGACGGCGAAGATGCGTATTTAATACTCGTGGGTCAAACCAACAAGACTTAATCCCCCTCCCCAGCCCCAGCTGCCATCCCCACACCCCATCCGTGCCCCTCTCTGTTCACCCCTGGATTCCCTGAGCTTGCCTGTAACAGGAGCAGCAGATTCTTCAGCTTGCGGACTGTCTTCATCCCCACACTCTATTCACTTTGCGTCTCCCAATCTCTGGTTTCTATACCTCATCTAAACTAAATATAAGCGATGTACACCTCTTGTATCATGAATTTTACTTTTAAAATTTCCCAAGCTGTTGGGTATTGATGAGAACAGGAGATAGAAACAAACCAGGCTGTTCAGGAGCAGGGACCTCAATGGAAATCTCGTCCTAGGCGCTGTTCTAGTTAGAGGCAAGAAATCTCAGAGGTGTTTGGAGGCGCAGGTGCCTATTCTAATTTCTTATTATCGCTTTTCTTCTTCCATATAGCTAGCTGCCTAGAAGCTATCCAGGAGGGTATGACCAGGAGACAGGATCTTCAGTGGAAACCAGCCCTATTATGCTGGGCATAGATTGTTTCATGTTTTCATATCTCTCACTCATAAACTTTTAATAAACTTTTGATATGTACATTCCCAGTTGTGTTTAGTAGTTATTGATTTTGGGGGACTCCCAGTGCACCGAGCCCCACTTGGAATCAGAAAATCTCTGTTGCTTTGAAGGAGTCATACTTTCTCCAAAATCACTGTGGTAGACATATTTCCATATGCTGTCTTGCCTTAGCGCTCATGATTTAGTTGCAGAATTTATCTCATTTTCTTGCTGACATATGGAAGGATTCAGGCAACTCCTTTATTTCAGTTGAAAGTTGTTCTCAAGAGCTTTGGTATAATAGCCTTTGGAATTTTCATAATCCCACTAGATAAGATCACTGATTCTATACCAATATATAACAAAATTAGAAATCTGAGATAATGGATTTGCTTAATATTGTAGCTTAATCAACTTATTGAAATAAATATGATTGAATTAGGGAGATTTCACAAGTAACACCTCATTATAAGAAACTGAAACCATGCAGATGTAAAAGTTAAATCGGAAGTCTCCTCTCATGTCTATTTATAATAACCCTTTCTAAGGATTTAAAAACAGATGAACACACACACAAACACACCCTCTCTCACATGTATGATCTACTTATTTATAGAAATAGAATGATAAAATGGGTTATTGTTTCTACTTTTCTCCCTCCAACCTTATCTTTCAAGTTAAAAATATGTTCAGAGAACATTCTTATGTTTAGAATAATTATCTTATTCTTTTAAATTGCTAGTTTCACTTTATATAGGAAAGCTATAATTATTGTGACTAGTTCCATATTCTCCTTCACATTGATATACTTTGTAATTTATTTTCCTAACCATCAAGTGGATAGCTTGTGTATTTATTTTTGTAAATACACAGGCAAATCTTTGGAGACTATGTTTCCAGACATAAACACTGGGAAACTGTCTGAGTGACATTAAGCGTCTACCAAGTTTTGCTCAACATATCTACCAGATTTTTATGTTAAAATATATTGAAGAGTATTATTTGCCTATTCTATGGAAAGAAGTATTCAATTTAAAAAGTACTGAAGTAAAGTAAAATACCCATGAATGATTTAGATTATGATTTAATTTAGGATAACATTTTTATTCGATTATTTATATTTCATTTTTATTTTTAGGACTATTTTATACATTGAGAACATTAAGCTACTGTTTATTGTCTAAATTAAAGACAGTCTTCTTTTTGACACTATAGCTCTTTTTTTTCAATGATGTCTCTTACATTTCAGAAGATCTACAATTTGGTGAACTTCACAAATCAATTGTTTTTTTTTTTCCTGGCTTCAGAAATTTGCCAGTGTATTAATAGTCTTGCAAAACAGATACACTTGCTTGATTGTTCTACAAAGACAGATTAGGATTTAATGATTGTAGAGAAAGATCAGAATGCTGTAGGTCCAGAGCTTAATTACAAATTATCTTTTGTATCTTGACCCCTTCCAATTGCCAGTATCACTGTACTAGCTTCTACAGAAACAAAATCTCAGAGAGCTTCTGAGGTCTATGGCAGAAAGTTTTCGCACTCTGTTATCCTCCTGTTCTCCTAGGTGATGTCCCCACCACTGTTATTGAGAAATGAGTTGATTTACATCTTCCTTTGTTTTGTTTATATGAAAACACCGCATAGTCACTATGTTATTGGAGTATGGTCCTTGAGGAAACGTAAGTCTTTTCCCAGGCATGATCAATCATATTTTGTGGCAAAATCGACTCTATTTTGGCTTCCTTTAACATGAGAACTTGGTTCTTTCATCAAAATGTGTCGCTCTTGAGAAGAGTTTGTTACCTCCAAGTAATGCAAATACACCATGTCGGTCATTCACGTCTTCAGCTTTTTAAAGTTCAGATTTTGTTAGGTCTAATATGAAGAATAGATCTCAATGCATTGTTGTTCAATACTTCGAAGTAATTATAAAATGTTGGCTAAACTGTCCCTTCTAAATTAGTGTCCAAGTCCATTTTAATGAGACTCAAACAATATAAGCCCTTCGTTGAATCTCTTCATCGTACTGTTGTTCCACACTTTCTACATTTGACCTCAATATTTTGCTGTACTTTTTCATTGAATACTTCCTTTTCTTCCCCAATTGCATACTTTTGGCTATGTCTTCTCTTAAATCTCAAATAATTAGAATAAACTTTGGGATTTTGATTAGGATTAGATTTCATTCATAAAACTGATTAGAAATAATTGACACCTTGTTTTGCCTCTTCTCAATATTTATTTAATTTCTACCCATCCTTGAGTTTTGTTCAATATATTTCTTTTTAGTGTCTATCTCATATAGAATAAATATTCAATTTACTATTTTAACAATTACTTTCAAAGTAATTTATATTCACATATTCATTTCAATCAACTTTAAGCTGTACATATCTTTATAAATCTTAATTTAAAATTTAATATTTCTTTTAAAACATTTTATATAAGTAGACATATGTCACTGCTGACATTGTTACTTTGTTCTGACAATTTATTTCTTTGTTTTTGATTTATTCTTAGATTTTTTTTTGTTTGTATTGATTTTATTTGAGGTAGGGTCTTTTTATGAATCCAGGGATGGCTGGGAACACACTCCCCCCATCTCCACCAGAGTACTGAGATTATAGCCAGGCACCACCATATCTAGTTTACTTGTAAATACAAACATGCACACACATTTCCATTTCCCTTAGGTAAGGCTAGTGATAGTATTCTATACATTACTTTTGTGTGTGTGCCAGTTTAAGGTGAAGATCTTATGAATTTACAATCCAGTGTTACAGCAAGAAAAACAAAGAAAAATTCATAAACTTTCTCGTAAAGTTGAAGTATACTATTTCACTTGTGCGTTGGATAAAATGATGAGGTAAATGTTATTCTAAACATAGATTTATATTTTTCTGCTCTATGCTATTGGAGCACTGCTCCCTTAACTATTACTTTACATTAACAGATAGTACCTTTATTAATTTGTATATATTAGATGCAATACGAATCAAAGGATAGTATCCAATCTAAATTGCTAATACCAACAAATTAAGAAAATATGTTCAGATTAGTTCAGAAATAAATTTTAGATTTTTCTGACCTGTGAACTTGACATCTTGAATGATAAATAGCACTTACGCTCTGTGTATGTGTGTGTATGTGTGTGAATGTGTGTGTGTGTGTGTGTGTGTGTGTGTGTGTGAATCATACACACACACACACACACACACACACACACACATACATGCAGGAAGTACAACTTTGCTTGCCAAGTCAGCTCATTTTTCTGATTAACTTGGATATGAATTAATAGTAAAGTAAATTTTCTCATTAACATTTTTATAATTTATTTTACATTCTCTTAATGAGACAATAGATTTATGGAAACTTCCCAAGGTGAAGTCAATATGCCAACTTATAATTAAAACTGCGAGCCCATCTTATTGTTAATAAGCTAAGTTAATGATTTACATACCTTTTTTTTCTCACCTATTCTCTGAGTGAATTTACATTTAAAAGTCTATATAGATAGAGTTTACATGAAAACTTGTGAGGCTGATCATTGCTCACATTCCCAAATATCATGATGTGGTTGATAGCTATAAATGTATTCCAAAATACCTTTGGCTAAAGTAGAGAAATAAGTTAAATCAACAGTTGAAGGTAGATTGATATTACCTTTTAACTATGGATAAGTGAACATATCTTTAATATATATTAACATTCTTAGATTGATTTTGCCTTCTCAAAGTTACAAAGCTCTCTATATGTTTTTTAGCAACTTAAAAAGTAAATGTATTTCACCTCCTGTGATTGCCGCAGTCATCCTCTAGTGTCAACTTTGAAAAACTGAATCCAGCTGAATCCAGTAAACTCACCTCTCTATCTTCCATTGATTGTATCACTGCTTACAGGATTTACATGAATTGATGACTGTCAAATCGCTGACATATATATTTTTTAAAGCTGTTATTTCCTGGGATTCTAGGCAAACCTTGCGTTTCACGAAAGGCAGGCAATGGATGATGGATGACACTTTTAAAGTGACATTGAGATTGGCAATGTGTCAAAATTCAGAGAAGGTGTTTGGCAGGTGAGCAGTGTGGAGGTGTGGGAGTGCTGGAGTGAAGCAGGCATAAGGAGAGGTTGCTAATACCTTTGAGACTGAGACTTGGATCAGCAGAACATAAAGGAAGTTTTATGAAATTCTTACTAGTTTGAGGGCACAGCTTTGGGAGAGTCATCGGTCAGCCAAATTATTATAAATACTGGTGTTTAGACACTTTTCAGCTCACAAATTAGCAAGCCAAACTTCTTTAGTACTGTGAGCTCTATTTTATACTTGGAGTGCACATGCCCTGTTTAACTAATGAAGTCAAATTCTTTATTTCTCTTTTTATCACCTTAGCCACAGTCCAAATCTACTCACCTGACTTTATACATTAATGTATAGAAAAAGTCTCCAATTTATAACTTATGACAGTAATAATAAAGCTGTCCTTACCATTTTCCTGTTCCTCAAGTTCTATAACTATTCATTTGGTTGATAACTTTATCCGTGACAAATCTCTCTGCTCACATCCCCACTGACATTGTTGTACATCAGAAACTTACCATCCCTGTTCTGAACTAGCTTTTTGCTTCTTCCATTTGACAAATTTCTGTAACTTATATTTATTTTTCTTATTTCCAATATTTTTGAAAAGGACATAAATAATATTGGAAAATTTTATATAGAATAACTGAAACAACATTAAATTGTCTTTTGTTAGGTTCACAGATACTCCAGGAGAATGTCAAAGGTTGAAAACATTGGAAACAACTTACCAGTGGAGAATACTGTACTTTCTAAAGGAGTGCCATAGCTGTAAATACCATGTACTACTGAGGCAGACTGTTGGAAACATTTTGACCAGTTGCTTGGGAAACAACATCAAGAACAACCTAAAGACTTCATCACAAATGAATTTATCTAGTTAGCTATGTCATTTTTCAGTGATATGGATTTGGAGTTGGTATAGAGAAATTGTGAGACATTGATATCAGACCTTGTGGCTTCCATATGCATGAGAATTAAGTTAACTACTGGGAATCCCTTTCCATGCAAAATTTTATGACACCACAGTCTTTTTTTAATTAGATATTTTCTTTATTCACATTTCAAATCTTATCCTCTTTCCACATTTCCAATCTGAAACACCCGCCCCCCCCCCATCTCTTCCCCTCTCCCCCTGCTCACTAACCTACCCACTCCTGTTTCCCTGTCCTGGCATTACCCTCCACTGGGGCATCCAGCCTTCACAGGAACAAGGGCCTCTCCTCTCATTGATGCCCCACAAGGCCTTCCACTTCTGTATTTGTCAGTCACTGGCAGAGCCTCTCAGGAGATAGCTATAGCAGGTTCCTGTCAGCAAGCACTTGTTGGCAACCACAATAGAGTGTGAGTTTGGTGACTGCATATGGGCTGGATCCCCAGGTGGGACGGTCTCTGGATGGCCTTTCCTTCAATTTCTGCTCCACACTTTGTCTCTGTATCTCCACCCATGGGTATTTTGATCATCCTTCCAAGAAAGACCAAAGTTTCCATGCTTTGGTCTTCTTTCTTCTTGAGCTTCATGTGGTCTGTGAATTGTATGTTGGGTATTCTGAACTTTTGGGCTAATATCCACTTATCAGTGAGTGCATACCACATGTGTTCTTTTGTGGTTGGGTTACCTGACTCAGGATGATATTTTCTAGTTCTGTCCATTTGCCTAAGAATTTCATGAATTCATTGTTTTTAATAGCTTAGTAGTACTCCATTGTATAAATGTACCACATTTTCTGTATCCATCCCTCTGTTGAGGGACATCTGGGTTCTTTCCAGCTTCTGGCTATTATAAATAAGGCTGCTATAAACATAGTGGAGCATGTGTCCTTATTACTAGTTGGAGCATTTTCTGGGTATATACCCAGGAGTGATATAGCTGGGTCCTCAGGTAGTAATATGTTCCGTTTTCTGAGGAACTGCCAAACTGATTTCCAGAGTGGTTATACTAATTTGCAATCCTACCAGCAGTAGAGGAGTGTTCCTCTTTCTCTACATCCTCACCAGCATCAGCTGTCACCTGTGCTTTTGATCTTAGCCATTCTGACTGGTGTGAGATAGAATCTCAGTGTAGTTTTGATTTGCATTTTCCTGATGACTAAGGGTGTTGAACATTTCTTAAGGTCCTTTTCAGTCATTCAGTATTCCTAAGTTGAGAATGCTTTCTTTAGCTCTGTACCACATTTTTAAATGGGGTTATTTGGTTCATTGGAGTCAAACTTCTTGAGTTCTTTGCATATATTGGATATTATCCCTCTATTAGAAGTAGGGTTGGTAAAGATCTTTTCCCAATCTGTTGGTTGTTGTTTTGTCCTATTGACAGTGTTCTTTAACTTACAGAAGCTTTGCAATTTTATTAGGTCCTATTTATCAATTCTTGGTCTTATAGCATAAACTATTGGTTTTTCTATTCAGGAAAATTTCCCCTGTGCCCACGTGCTCTAGGCACTTACTTTTCCATTAGTTTCAGTGTAACTGGTTTTATGTGGAGGCCTTTGATCCACTTGGACTTGAGCTTTGTCCAAGGAGATAAGAATGGATCAATTTGCATTCTTCTACATGATAACTGCCAGTTGAAGCAGCACCATTTGTTGAAAATACTGTCTTTTTTCCACTGGATGGTTTTAGCTCCTTTGTCAAAGATCAAGTGACCATAGGTGTGTGGGTTTGTTTCTGGGTCTTCAATTCTATGCCATTGATCTACCTGCCTGTCACTGTACCAATACCATGCAGTTTTTATCATGATAGCTCTGTAGGTCTGTAGGTCTACATGATAGCTCATGTAGCTCTGCATGAGGTCAGGGATGGTGATTCCCCCAGAAGATCTTTTATTGTTGAGAATAGTTTACCTAGACTGGATTTTTGTTATTCCAGATGAATTTGGAAATTGCCCTTTCTAACTCGGTGAAGAATTGAGTTGGAATTTTGATGGGGATTTCATTAAATCTATAGAATGCTTTCAGCAAGATGGCCTTTTTTGCTATGTTAATACTACCAATCCATGAGCATGGGAGATAATTCCATCTTCTGATATCTTTGATTTCTTTCTTCAGTGACTTGAAGTTCTTATCATACAGATCTTTCACTTGTTTAGTTAGAGTCACACCAAGGTATTTTATATTATTTGTACCATTGTGAAGGTTGTTATTTCTCTAATGTCTTTCTCAGCCTGTTTATCCTTTGAGTAGAGGAAGGCCACTGATATGTTTGAGTTAATTTTATATGCAGCCACTTTACTGAAGTTTTTTTTTTGTTTGTTTGTTTGTTTGTTTGTTTGTTTTTTAGTTCTTTGGTGGAATATTTTTGGGTCACTTAGCACACTATCATATCATCTGCAAATAGTGATTTTTTTTTTTACTTCTTCCTTTCCAATTTGTATCATTTTGATCTCATTTTGTTGTCTTATTGCTCTGGTTAGGAATTTGAGTACTATATTCAATAAGTAGGGAAAGAGTTGACAGCCTTGTCTAGTCTCTGATTCTGGTAGGATTGCTTCAAGTTCCTCTCCATTTAGTTTGATTTTGGCTACTGGTTTGCTGTATACTGGTTTTATTATGTTTAGGTATGGGCATTGAATTACTGATCTTTCCAAGACTTTTTCCATGAATGGGTGTTGAATTTTGTCAAATGCTTTCTCAGCATCTAATGAAATGATCATGTGGTTATTTTTCCTTGAGTTTGTTTATATAGTAGATTATGTTGATGGATTTCCATATGTTGAACATCCCTGGGATGAAACATACTTGATCATGATGGATGATTGTTTTGATGTGTTCTTGGATTTGGTTTGTGAGAATTTTATTGAGTATTTCTGCATTGATATTCGTAAGGAAAACTGGTCTGAAATTCTCTTTCTTTTTTGTGTCTTTGTGCACTTTAGGTATCAGAGTGATTGTGGCTTCATATATCGAATTGGGTAGTGTTGCTTCTGTTTCTACTTTGTGGAACAGTTTGAAGCCTATTGGTATTAGGTCTTCTTTGAAAGTCTGATAGCACACTGCACTGGGCTTTTTTTGTTTGGGAAAATATTAATGACTGCTTCTACTTCTTTAGGGATTATGGATTGTTTATATTGTTTATGTGATCCTGTTGGTGATGCTTGCATCTATGACTTCTGATCTCTTTCCTAGGCTTTCTATTTCCAGAGTTGTCTCCCTTTGTGATTTCTTTCTTGTTTTTACTTCCATTTTTAGATCCTGGATGGTTTTGTTCAATTCCTTCACCTGTTTGATTGTGTTTTCCTGTAATTCTTTAAGTGATCTTTGTGTTTCCTCTTTAAATGCTTTTACCTGTTTACCTGTGTTCTCCTGCATTTATTTAAAGGAGTTATTTATGTCCTTCTTAAAGTCCTCTATCAGCATCATGAGATGTGATTTTAAATCCAACCCTTGCTTTTCTAGTGTGTTGGGGGTATCCAGGACTTGCTTTTGTGGGAGAAATAGGCTCTGATGATATCAAGTAAGCTTTGTTTCTGTTGGTAAGTTTCTTGTGCTTACCTTTCACCATCTGGCTATCTCTGGTGTTAGTTGGTCTTCCTGTCTCTGGCTTGAGCTTCTCCCTCCTGTGTGCCTGTAAACCAGTGTCACCACTCCTGGGAGATTGGCTTTCTCCTGGCAGGACCATTAGACATAGGGCTGAGTTATGGCCCCAGCTCCTGGGTGCAGATTAAGGCTGGAAGGACCCTATTCCAGCTGCTCCACTGATCTTGTGCCCTGTGCGCTTCTGGCTGGTCCCAACTTAGGCAGTCACTGGAGAGAAAATGGTGATCTCACCTCCAAGCCTAGGAGTCAGAGCACTCCCTGGAGACCAGCTCTCCCTTGGCAGGACCTGTGCACAGAGGCAATGTCATAGTCTTTATACTCTGATTTTGACATAGAACATTACATTTTTATTTAAGTGTGGCATTTCCCTTTTCATAACCCAGGAATCAATGGGAGCGACAGCATGTATATATATATTCAACAAAATTACATCAATACATGATCAAAGAGAAATGATATAGAAGATGAAAAAAAATCACACTTCTGAGTTTCCTTGAACATTCAGTTGCTGATTTTCTTCCATTTGTGCATCTGTTTATTTGAAGGGGAAACATTACTAGCCAATGAAAGCAATCATTGTGTTGGAAATAAAAGTTAAAATAATTTTAGTAAATGCTAGGTGAGAATTAGAGTTTTATGAAAACATTGTTCAATGTTAAATGCTTGAAGAGGGGAATGGCTTTTGAAGTTTATTTTCTACAGAGAGCTAGTTATATATTTTTTGCGACACTGAATAATAAAATTCAATAAGTCTTCCTAGG
>LR752134.1:87060-105731 GCA_902729485.2 Mus minutoides
TTTTTTTTTTTTTTTTTTTTTTTTTTTTTTTTTTTTTTTTTTTTTTTTTTTTTTTTTTTTTTTTTTTTTTTTTTTTTTTTTTTTTTTTTTTTTTTTTTTTTTTTTTTTTTTTTTGTCTGTAGGCATTACTGGTTGTTTTATTACAATGGGAGGTATTTTCTTAGCCAGATGTGAAGCGAAGATAACTGTGCCCTGTCCTCAACCTTTACCTCTCCTACTCACGACTGCAAATTAGTCTCTCAAAAGAAAAAATGTCAGGAAAATGGCATTAGGTGTCTTTGCATTATCAAGGCTGAATATAACACTGAACACTGAAAGTAAATAGGTAATGAGTAATTTGTTGTATCCTCTCTCCCACCAAAGTCCTCTGGGAAATAAGCCTAGTGTTCTCCTACTTTCTTAGGCCAATCCCTAATTATGAAGCATTTCTCCTACTGTGTCTAGACTGTATCGGTAACTGATAGAAATGTAAAATCAAATAGCTACGTAAGAAAGGTCACTTCATTTTTGTCCTAATCTTGTCCTTCACTGACTGTACAGAATGGGTAAGTCCTGGATTCAAGTTTTAGTGCTTCAAACAAACAAAAAGTAATATTTGTTACCTGTAAATAAAAATGTCATGCTCTAAACCAAAATCAGAGGATGAAGATGATGATTTTATAGAATTTTGCATGAAATAGGGAAGTCTTCAAAGAGGAAACTTTGCAGCGATCCCATGAAAGATATCATTTGGCTGACCTTTGCATGAGTTGGACAAAGGAACCCCTGAACACTCATAGAAAGGACAGAGCACCCAGAGAAGTCCGGGGCAGATTGGGAATTGCTAATGCATCAGGTGTGGTAGAAGCAGAAAAGAATAGTTTTTCATTTTGAATGTAGTCTCAAGATTAAGTAGAGTGTAGTAATTTAAACCGTATGGTGGTTTTCAGTTTCCAAATGTTAATGCACCTTTATGTTCTCAAAGCATGAAAAACAAACCCACTTATTACAATGAATTTTCAAATTAAGAATGATCCCTAGATATCACAAGTCATGGCATCTGTCTTAAGTAAAGACTGAGGCATTGTTTCCATGAGAAACAACTTCAGTTTACAGTGATGAGTACCCTGAAATGGTACATGAAGTTCTATCAGGATCACAAGACAAAAATTTCCTGTTAATAACGTCCTAATACAGAAATCAACACTCCCTGTTGTTTCTCTTAAATGGCTTGTACTTAATCTCTCATTGGGGGTTGATCAGAGAAGATTGTGTTTTATATCAGGCTGTGAATGTTTTTACCTTCCCTAAAGGAACTGGCAAGCAGATAGTATTTGACTTACTGCACAATTTTAAAAGTCATCACTTGGAACAGCAGATCTTCACTCAGAGATGTTAAGAAGCCTATCAGTAACTAATGGACTACAGTAACGATTAAATCAATCAGTGGCTTGCAGGATGTTATTGTAAGTCAATATGTAGGGTTCATCAGTGCCGTTTTGAAAGCAGCAGAAATTGACTTACAGGCACAGGTGCACTTCAGCATTGTGTTACCAGCTCCATTTGCCAATATGGAGAAATGAAAGCTAAGAAACATTAATTGGCATTGCCAAGAAAACAAAACACTGGAGTGATAGAACCAGTCAAGGACCCTATGCTGTCTCATCCCCAAAACTCTTCTCAGAGTCCTGCATGATATTGCTTCTAGCTCAAAACTCCCTGTTTGGCTCAATCCAATGCATTCTATTGTGACTCTTAGATAATGAATGGCTGGGGACGCCGTCTCCGATCATTCTAAGATGTTAAGCTGTTTCTCCGTGAGTTCTCAGCCATGAATCTCTGTCCTGTACTTGCCTATATTTCTTACCCCATTGACTTCACGGTGAGATGGAATACGGGAAAGATGTAAAGCCTCTGCCCCTTTTTCCATTAGTGACAATATTTTTCCAGTTCAGTTACAGATTTAAGCATAGGCTCTTTGTTAGCCAATTCATCTAACACTTCACTCACACAGAGCCCCAGACACACAAATGCCTCCTAAATCTTCACCTTCTTATTCTATTAGCTTCAGAGAAAAAGGAATGCGATATTTTTTTTTCCTGGCATATCTTTTTGTCATGGAAGACATCTAAGTTCTGAAAAGCCCATTGATACAATAGGCTGCCAAGGATTATAGGTTAAACCCTACTCTACTCATAAATGAGTAACTACTTTTTAAACCCATTTCTCATGAACTGGGGCTTATATTTTATAAAAGTCTCGCCTTTGTGATATGGAGTAATATTTTGAAGATAATGTGAATAATGTCATAGAAGTGTTCCAGTCAATAGCCTAACATGATAGACTAAATTTTCCTACCTCATCAGGCAATTGAAAATTGGAATTGTTTTTTTTTTTTTTTTTTTAAACTCTAGTACAAGAACAGCCTTCTTGATTTAATGTACCTTGGTACTGGAAAAAAAAAAAAAAAAAAAAAAAAAAAAGGTATATGGCAAGGCACAAAGGAACGAAAACATGCCAGTAGGTGTGGTTACTCTCAAAGCAAATGTCCCTGGCTTATTAGTTACCAGACAACTTAGAGTGGTCTCAGCTGAGTTAGATATTCACACTAAATATAGTGAGAGAATCCTGGAAGCTACATTCCTGCTGGGTGTGAATTTTAAAAACATTTGTGTGATTTATTACAACATGTTTTTTCATTTAAATATGTGTGATGAATTCAGATTCCAGTTTAAATTTTAGACCAGTCTAGATGCATTTATTTTCAAGCCTTTTATCCTTTTTTCACTTCTTCAAACCATACAACTTAAAATTATAGTTAGCATGTTTTCATTTCATTCATGTAATTTAGTTAATAGACTTCTACAGAATGAATGAAGTTGATTATATTTTTCAGAATCTGACCTTGTAATTATTAATGTCCTTGGGCTGATCTTATTTGAGAAAATTTGGCATGACCATATGTATATGTTAAAAGAAGCAACCTGAAATTTAAAGGCCTTTTTCCCCTTCTATTGATTGATGCACAATTTTTGAAGAATGTGGTTTATCAAGAAACCTTTCCTCTCTACTTCCAGAAATCCCTGTTTCAGATCAGTGTAATTTCCTGTGAAAGATGGCATCTAGGACATGAGATATCCTTGTCTTTTGACAGTAGAGGACATTTGCATGAGCTGTACTGTTATCCGTGACAGCAATGAAGCTGTCAAGTGTGATACATCTGTAAGAATCTTTGTGCAAGTAAGCAACCACAGATACGTTTTCTTAACCAAGAGAACAAACAGCTAGAGTTAGATGTTTTGTGTACTGGTGGAAGATGCAAAATATGGCACAATTTTTAAGAAACATAATTATAAGAAATCAGGGGGATTTGCTTTCTTAATAATGCATAGGATAGAAAGAAAGCCATTTGAAAAATAACCCACAAGATTCAAAGTGATTCTAATAGGAAATACTAGGTAAACACAAATTACTATGCCAGCTCAATAAGGGGGTAAGGATAGACACATGAACTGTCATTGGAAAAAATGTAATTAAAGTTAGAATAAAAAAAAAATTTTAAAACCTCAAAATTATATTTGCACTTATTTAGAAAAAAAACTTTCTATCAATTAGAAAGAATATTTATTGGTTCATTCGTTCACTCCTGTGAAAGAATGCATTTCCTTCTAATTGATAAGAATCCCATTTCTGGAGGTATGCAGTTTTGTTAAATGAAAATAAGAACGACTAGCCAGGTAATAACTTGTTGAAAAAAATATGATGATAAAAATTAAGGTTAAATTTAAGACCAGAAATGTTAAAGCTTTTTAATTTACACTATCACTGGCAATAATTGCAATTATACCAAATCTTAGAACAAATTTCAGTTAGAATGGAAGTCCTATCATGAGATAAATGTAACACATTAATAAATTTGCCAGACTGTGAATTTTTAGATACAGTGTGCAATAACTACGAGATTGTTAAAACAGTCACCAGCAATTTTATTTTTAGTATCTATGAAGTTGTTCTCACACCAGTAATTATTAGATCATATTTTAGCACATATTATATCATATTAAGCAAAAAAATTACCTTAGATCATATTTTAGCACATATTATATCATATTAAGCAAAAAAATTACCTTAGATCATATTTTAGCACATATTATATCATATTAAGCAAAAAATACCTTTAATATCGTGATATTTTACATTGGATTAGTGTTAAAATTTAAAACAGAATATTTAATTTAAATATCAAAAATTAGTAAATATATTTAATAAGTATACAGTTGTGTTATAGTCCTTTTTAAAAATTTTCAATGTACATTCTTGAGCTTCTATATAGCCCAAAAGGAATATCAGTTTTATTAAGGTCCCAACCAACAACATTTTAGGTAAAAATTTTCATGTCAGTCTTTCCTTATGTATAAATAAAATTGTTCTGCTCAATACCTTTGAGAATAACCCAAACAACATGTAGGTTAGATGGGTGCAATACATATATGTGAACCTGGGATATCAACCTAACACAGCACAAGAAGATACAATAGGGCTAGGCAGAGACCCTCATATCAAGGCTGGAAGAAGCCACACAGTAAGAGGAAAAGGGTCTGAGAAGCAGGCAAAGGAGTCACATAGACCCGCTTCCCACTCCCACTCTTGAGAGTCCCATGAAATCATCAAGCTAAAAGCCATAACTTATACACAGAGGACCCACGCATGCTCCCTGACTAGCTGATTCAGTCTCTGTGAGCCCTTATGAGCCCAGCTTAGTTGATTCTCTGGGCCACGTTCTTGTGGTTTCTTTGAATCCACTGGCTCCTATAATTCTTTCTCTCCCTGTACTAAGAGTTTTCCTGAACTCCAAGAGGATTATCAGATGGAGATCTCTATTTTGGATTCTCTCTCCACCTAGCATTTGGCTATGGAGTATTCTAATCTTGCTTGTAGGCCACCAGGATCTTACAGTCATTCAGGTTAAAGGTCACCAGCCCTTAAGGGCTACTTGATACCTTATTAAGTTTCTTGAGCCATTATGGTGGAGTTATGTGTAAATCAATTCCCCGGTCTGAGCACTCTCCGGGAAATGTCACTAATTGACTGGGATAAAGCAGGCAGTTACACTGTGCCATCAGGTTAAGAGCTGGCTGTGAAGTCAGCTCCTTGATTTATTTCTTTGAGACAATGTCTCACAGTGTGGCTCTCACTGGCTTGGAGCTCTCTATGTAGACCAGGCTGACGTTGAACTCACAGAGAGCTGCCTGCCTCTGTCTTCTGAGTGCTTTGATTAAAGGTGGTATCTCCCTACCTGAGTGATATAATTTACTTTACAGAGATTTGACATACAACACACACACACACACACACACACACACACACACACAAGGATAACCAGGATAGTGCTCATTAATGGTTTAAATGCTCTGAGAGATACACTAGTGTTGGAAATGAAAGAAAAGAAAGCAAGAGTTCTTGTTCTCTTAGGACCACTCTTCCCTGTTTGTATTCTCTACTGTTGCCCTATCCACACTTGGTAATTGATGCATAATACCTGCCCACTTATTCCTCAGACAGAAGGTCAAAGGAGCTCTGGGTTTGCTAGAGAATTGAACTAGTTTTCTCTAACCCAACTGTTAGAATCCTTTAGACTGAGGTTATTCAAGCATTTGGGAAATAAGAGTTTTCCCTTTTACAGATGTTAATGAAAACATTGTTGTGAATTACTACATTTAAGAGGTTAAAATTCCTTTTGTCTTAGCTCCAAACTTTGTCTCTGTAACTCCTTTCATGTGTATTTTGTTCTCTATTCTAAGAAGGAATGAAGTATCCACATGTTGGTCTTCCCTTTTCTTGATTTTCTTCTGTTTTGCAAATTGTACCTTGGGTATTCTAAGTTTCTGGGCTGATATCCACTTATCAGTGAGTGCATATCTAGTGACTTCTTTTGTAATTGAGTTCCCTCTCTAAGGATGATATCCTCCAGATACATCCATTTGCCCAAGAATTTCATAAATTCATTGTTTTTAATAGCTGAGTAGTACTCCATTGTGTAAATGTACCATATTTTCTGTATCCATTCCTCTGCTGAGGGACATTTGGGTTCTTTCCAGCTTCTGGCTATTATAAATAAGGCTGCTATGAACATAGTGGAGCATGTGTCCTTATTACCAGTTGGAACATCTTCTGGGTATATGCCCAGGAGAGGTATTGCTAGATCCTCAGGTAGTACTATGTCCAATTTTCTGAGGAACCACCAGACTGACTTCCAGAGTGGTTGTACCAGCTTGCAGTCCCATCAGCAATGGAGGAGTGTTCCTCTTTCTCCACATCCTCGTCAGTATCTGCTGTCACCTGAATTTTTTATCTTAGCCATTCTGACTGGAGTGAGGTCTAGTCGGCCATCATTGGAAAGAGAGGCCCCTTTGTCTTGCAAACTTTATATGCTCCAGTACAGGGGAATGCCAGGGCCAAGAAGTGGGAGTGGGTGGGTAGGGGAGCAGAATGGGGGGGGAGGGTATAGGGACCTTTTGGGATAGCATTTGAAATGTAAATAAAGAAAATATCTAATAAAATAAAATAAAAAGAGGTTAAAATCAAAAGGCGAACACATATACTTCGTTTGTCATCTCTACACTGTTTAAATTCTTTTAAGTGACAGATTTTTACTTTTGTCAAAATGCACCAAAAAGGAGATGAGATTTGAACAACTGTATTATTAAAAAAGAAAATCTGAACATTTGCTGTGGAGTGTGTAGTATTTAATTTAATTTATCTTAGGAATCAGTGCTGGTGTGTTGTAGGACCTTTCCTCCAAGTCAGTGTTATATAGCTGGCATTCTCTCTCATTGTAGTGTTCCCAGTGTTTTATACCAGAGTCATATATTCTAGAAAGCTGGTAATCTCTAGGAGAGGCCTGGCCACCTTTTATCATCATTGTTTACCATATCCAACAACTATCTGGACACAGAATACAGAATACTGCTCTCTGTTCCAAGATTACTGGTTGGTGTTTAATGTGTAATATAATATTTCTTCTTTAAAAATGATTAATATATATATATATATATATATATATATATATATATATATATATATATATATATATATATATATATATATGTTTGTGCCCTTGTATGCAGGCACCAATGGTGTCAGATGACTTGGAGTTACAGAAGGTGGAATTACCTGGCATGGGTGTTGGGATNTGAATTTGGGTTCTCTAGAGGAAATGAATATGCTCTTAATTGCTGAATCGTCTCTCCAAACCTATCACGTTTCTTAAGTCTTCCTTCTTCCAGGCTGCTATTACCGGCCATGACTGCTTCAATCTAGTCTCATGCACATAGCTGGCATTTCAGTTCCCTGGAGGAATCCCTAAAAAACTGGCTGTGATGTTTAACAAGATTTTACTGAAGTCTTGGGGAAAATAGAAGAGAAATATAACGTCAGGAACTTTTGAAAAGATGCTCAGCAGAGCTACTACTCTGAAACCTGCGCCAACATTACTTTCCTGAATGTAGTAGGGAATCCTGCCCAAAGTAAGTGTGTGAGTGTGTGTGTGTGTGTGTGTGTGTGTGTGTGTGTGTGTCTGTGCGTGCGCGCGCGCGCGCGCGCATGTGTGTTGTTAATTAATGGAATTAAACATTTATTGACTCTGCATATTGAAATGCTTCCCCAGTGTTTGGGAGCTGAGATACTCTCTGCATTTGTTGCATGAAATCCACGCTACACCAGCCAGGCACCAGTGGACAGGCCAGCCTATTCTCAGCTCGGCAGAGCCACTGACCCGGAACACTGAAATCCCTCTCCACTTGGCTTGCTAAATTCCCATGGTGGGTCGTTGCTACACCAGTCCCATGCTTCCAAATTCCAATGGCTGGTTGGGATGTCCTTCTCCCAAACCAATGCTTTGCCGCTGGAACCCAGTCGAGGTGCCCCATGAAGGAAACCACCACACAAACTTAGTTTAGAGGTAAGTTCAACAGGTAACGCAATTGTTGGGCACAGCAACTAGCATCCCAATTTGCAAACTATTCTAAGTTACACATTTTCTGTTACCAGATCCCAGTGCATCTGCCTCCTGAACCAGGAGCCTCTGTCCCCTATATTTTTGCCCCCTATATTTTTGCTCCCCATCCAAAAGCAAGTTATCTTTCTTCCTGCTTTCCCTATTCCTTTCTCCAACCTGGACGTCCTGCCTACTTGCCCAGTGATTGGCTCCTTGAAATCTTTATTCATTAGAGGAAGGTTCTGCTACATGCATTCATCCACAAACTGGCAACAGGGTTTGTTTGTTTGTTTGTTTGTTTATAATAAAATACTGACCTAATGAACTTACAGAAATGGTTAATTTAGCTACACTTCCAGGTAATAGTCCATTATTAAGGGATGTCTTGGTAGAATTTGAAGCCAGGAGCTTGACGGCCTTAGATGACTCTAGGTGGGGTAGGTGTTTCAGTTTACTGCCTTTAGAAAAGTAGCATTCCTAGTCAAGAAGTATGCCTTGAACATTAGCGAAACTGAAAGTTTTCGTCCATATCCAATCACTATTCCTGTTCATGGAATAGTGATTATTACAGATTTATTTTTTATTGTGACATCTGTTGTGCCTTGTTACTTTTGAGCACAAGACAATGCCTTAGTTTAGTCAGAAATTACAGACTCTTCTTGGTTTTCTTTCTTCCCCATTTTTTTTTCCTCTGACCCGCTACTTTAGCAGTCTATAGATAAGGTACTGTTACTGCATGGCCTCTAGCTATGGGACATGTTCACCTGGTGGTTCATCTCTCACTTTCTCCATCACCCCATCACCCCATTAACCCACAAATCCCCTGCGTCTGTCAATTCCACAACCTCAGCATCACATGAAGATGGGGAAATGTTTGTTCTAATGAGGGCACATTCTGCGATCACCTTTATAGGCAAATTGTTCACAGTACTATTCTTGAGGACTTCTGTCTGGATGAATAAGGAGGGCAAGGAATTCTGAAGCCTAAAGACCTGAGCTCTCCCAGAGTTAGGAATTCTCATTCTGAGGGCGCATTTGCTATACTGGACAACAGTCGAACACCAGTTGGGTCTACAGCAGCTGGCAATTTAGATTGGAATGATTCCTGGGACCCAGGAATACATATGTATCTGTTGTTTTATTTAATGGTTTGCTGTAGATTGTTATTTGAGGTTTCCCAATATCCAGCGCAGGATAAGTATACAATAAAATGCTGATAATTCTCTTTAATGATTTATGTGTTTATGGGGCTTCAGATTTACACATAATACTTTATACACTAGATTTTGTTTACTTTAATTATTGAACATAAAGAAGATAAGATAATTTGAATACATCTTTAATGTTGTTTCCTGACTTCCTTAATAGTATATAAATAGGCCTTTGCTATTATGGTGGAAGAGAAGATGAGGCCACCATGCTGCTCATTGTATGATGTGTGGAAAGCAGAACAGACAAAGGAAGGCTAGGAAAGATATGTACATCAAATCACACCCCCAGTGATCGGCAGATTCAGAGGCCCATCCTCTATTTCCATCACTCTCAATAGTCAGTTCCAATCCTTAATCCATCAATGGAGTAAACCATTCATTAGATCACTACCTTTGAGTTCTGATTATCTATGGAAATGATGAGAAGAATATATTCAGATTTTGCTTTACTAATCTAACCCATGAATATCAGTCTCAAAAAAATCATGTTCCTCTTGTGAAAAAAGTGGTTATTTCTTATGCTTGTGTCAGGAATTTGGTGGGTAGGTTAGTGTGGTGTTTTGTGTGTGTGTGTGTGTGTGTGTGTGTGTGTGTGTGTATGTTTGTGTTTGCAGGTGTATAAACTCAAGGTTGGTGCCAAAGCCTTCCTTAGACCACATTCTATTTTTATTGTATTATTATTATTATTTTTATTTTATTATACGTAAGTACACTGTAGCTGTCTTCAGACACTCCAGAATAGGGAGCCAGATCAGATGGTTGTGAGCCACCATGTATTGTATTATTTTTGAGACAACATCTCTCACATGAAATTCAGTGGCTTGGCTAAGACGGATGTACAATAAATTTCATAGATTGCCTGTTTCTGACCTCTCTATAACAGGCTGGCGTTATAAGCATATTTCTTTATGTTTGGCTTCTTAGTGAATTTTTGGGACCTGAGTACATGTTCTTATGCTTGTCAGCAAACATTTTACCTCCTGACCCATGTTCAAATCTGTTAAAGATATTGTGTACTGGATAAAGATGAAAATGGTAAATTAAAAAAAATACTTTGCTAAAAAATATAAAAAATTTAAAGCTTTTCAAAAGATTATATGTTGATTATGTAGCTGAACATAGTAACTAATAATGCGATGCCATTTTATTTTCTCTTACCAAAAGCATAAAAATGCATGCATTTATCCATTTTAGAATCATTATCATAGTGTAAAAGCCTATCACAATAAATTCAGTGCTTCTATCTTAAAAAGAAAACGAGAAATCAACAAAATGTCTGATATAAAATTCAAGTGACAATTACTCAGGAAACAGATTCTGACCATAGAATTTTCCATATAACGTTCCAACTCATTTTAGAACATTTGATAGAAGCTCTCAATGCCATTTGAGAATCTAATTAGTCAAAGCAATAGAAACTCACTACCTATGCAGGAAACAAAGGGAGTCCTTGACATATATTGCATATGCCCATGTGAGCACACATCTTGTGCGGATGTTGTTATCAGTGTAGGTATCACAAGCATACGTATGTCTTTGGAGCCAGCTACACAATTGGAGCATACTGTTAGTTAACTGTTGGTGACAAATATTGTTGCAGGTGCAAGATAAGGTGCAAATTTTTCAAATTATCACCTGGTTTGTTTGCAGGGAAGGAAAAGGCATGCTTGCCTGGCAGAAATGTTGTGGCGCTGAGAAACTAACACCTGCTGTCTGCGCAAGACAAGCTTTGAACTCTTCCATCTGTGAGGGTGCCACCTTCCATTGAAAATAATCGGCACCAGATTTTGCAGTGTTGCAATTGTAGGGAAAGAACAAAGGGGTTCTATAGTTCAGTTCAAAGGTGACACTTTATTAAATATTTGTAATTTCACAAAGTACACATGCATTGTCAAGTCTAGTCATGTGTCAGGGAATCTATGTATTTGTGGATTACACAACTGACTCTATGTGAAAGTCCATATCCGTTAGTTCAGAGCTGATCCTGAGTGCAATTTTCATTTGGTTATATGACTACAGTCTACTTACTTATCCCAAATACTGACACTGGTTAATTGGCTGCCTCTCCTCCCAACTTAGCATGCTCTCTTCTCATGCTCAGTGTCCTCTGTTGTCAATTTCTTCTGTAGTATTGTTTTTGTGAGCCATTCATCCTCATATAACACACAGGCACACAGTACATTTAGATGTCAGAAAACCTTAGGCATTATGCAATATCCAATTGTATCAAGTTAATAGCACCCAGAGGCTCATGTATAATGGTTACTCCAAGAGTGCCTTTATTAGAGACAAAACTAAAAATTTATTGTATCAGGAAAAAAAATGTATGAATTGCTACAAGAAATGCTTTCTAGGTTAAAGTGATACACTTAGTATGGAAAATGTCCATCTAAATTGCTGAGAACAGGAGAAATTTAGTACTTGAAATCCTTACAATCTATATAGTGGCTGGCTGCCTTGAACAAGCAGTCTCCTAGGGCCTATAACCTTGATTTTGCTTTCCATCTCCTGACCTCTGCTAACACTTCTTCACACATTCCCCAGTAATGACCAGCTCAGAGGTCATCAGAGCTGTTTTTCTCTCGCAGGAAAGCCTGCTTATATTCTCCCAGGCTTAGGTCAGTGCTTTGTTCTATATCCTCATCTCATTTAAGGAAAGACCCTCTCTCTCTCTCTCTCTCTCTCTCTCTCTCTCTCTCTCTCTCCTGCTTTCTTTCTCTCTTCCTTTTTCTATACTTCCTTCCTTCCCTCCCTCCCTTCCTCTCTCCCAGCCTACCTCCCTTCCTTCCAACCTTCCTCCCTCCCCCTCCCTCCTCCTTCCTTCCTTCCTTCCTTCCTTCCTTCCTTCCTTTCTTTCTTTCTTTCTTTCTTTCTTTCTTTCTTTCTTTCTTTCTTTCTTTCTTTCTTTCTTTCTTTCCCTTTCCTTTGTTCACCAATTTAAAAGTTCTACCGTTTTTCATAGTTTATGGTTTGTTTTGTTTTGTTTTGTTTGTTTGTTTGTTTGCTTGATTCTATTGACTATGCTGACCAATGAAGTGACCCATTAGTATTTAAAGGAGAAACTATTAACCAGAGTGCTCCTGAATCCCCAGTTTGATTGGCTTGTTGTTTATATTATAGTTTCCATACAAAATCACTACACATTCTTTATTTTGAAAATGATGTTATACAACCCTAACATTAGAAGTAAAATAGAAATTCTGAACTTTAGTGTTTTCACATGTGTGTGTGTGTGTGTGTGTGTGTGTGTGTGTGTGTGTGTATGTGTATGTGTGTTTGTGGTGTGTCTGTTGGTAATGTGTTCCAAGGTATCTTGTATGATAAGCAAGGATGCTAGCATCCTTCATCTCTGAACCTCTTTGTCACATTTTTATCTTGGACCCTTCTTCACTTCCATAACAATTGTATAACACACATATGTACACACACACACACACACACACACACACACACACACACGTAACTTTGATAAGAAAGCAGCTCATAAGATGCAGTGTGGAAGAGGACTGAAGTTTTGTCTGCAACTAAACAGAGCTCTGGAGAGCACAATTGTCTCAGTCTCCGAAGCACTAATTTATAAAAACGAGAAAAAGACTACGTTACTTGACACCAGTAGATTTCAACGCTCTTGCTTTAGTGCTGTTGAAAGCTATTATGTTTTCAGTTACATTGGTATTATAAATTGATCCCCATGGATGTGTCTTTCTTAAAGGTAGCATCATCTTTTGCAAGGCTGGATTAATGCCATCAAATTTGCTCTTTGATGTTAATAATTAAAAAAGAGCAAACGCTCCTCCTGGATCTCCCTTCAGTGCAATTTCAACTTCGTTTCTTTGTCAGTTGTAGATCACTGGTAATATTTGTGTCTAGTGCTGAATCTTTCTGGAATGTGTGACTCATTTCTGAACTGACAGAATCACGGTTACTGTGTGTCTCCTGTTTCTCCAGAGTCTTCAGTCTTTCTACAGGGATATTAAATTGGAGTGATGATCTATATGCTGGTATAATCAGATTCATTCAATCTTGAAATATATATTACACAGAACCACTTTGAATAATACTATATAGAGCCAAAGGAAATAATGGAAAGTATTCTATCCTTTGTTTTGACATTGTTTTGTTAATAGACATAGAAACTAGAATCACGGGCATGTTGTTCACGAATCTGCCCCAGAGCTTTACTGAAGGGCTACAAATAAAATACTCACAAATGTTTCTATACCATGTTTGAGAACACAGCATAATTGCAAATATTATGCTGAAAGTAAAATAGAGAAAATCTAATACCAGTCCAATGTATGGGTGACACAGAACGAATTTTTATTTTTGGTCATTTTATTTGAACGTAATGATAGATAAATAGCTTTAAATTTTGGTAATTTACTCCAAAGACATGCTCTTCAAGTTTCATGCAGTAACACAAAGCACTTTTCAGGAAGGAAAGTTATTTATTAATTTAGTAGTTATGGCTTGGGAGAGTACAACATTTAGTTTTATTTTAGAAAAAAAAGAGGTACAGACGATTAGAAATCTCTGCAACTTATGCATCACCTTGAAAGGGTATATTCTTCCATGTGATCTGTAACCTGTGGGATTGATAGAGATTATGTCATCCCACTGATAATCGTGTGATTGCTATTAATGGAATTCTGAGGCATCTCGGAAACCAAATACTAAACTGCTACAGCTGCCATGAAAACTTGAACGGCTCGCAACAGATCTTCAGGAGTAGCAAAAATTTAGAGGAAAACAGAACTTTAATTGCAGCAATCTGGCTGAAGGATTGGACAGTGTTTAATGAGCGAGTTTAGGTGGGAATTACATTATTTTTACTTGGATATAGGTGTTTTGGAGTTGGCTGAGATCAGGGTTGTTATCCTTAAGCTAACTCATGCCATAATCACTACTTGAAATTGTTAGTTGAATAGACTTATTTCTTGTAGTTTCTAGGGACAGTTTTTTTTTTTTTTTTTGCCAGTTTGAGCCAAAGGAGAATTTATTTGCAATGATATTAACTACAAAACATGATTCATAACTACACATTGGCATATCCCTGTGTATACATGAGGAACTGATTCAGGACCAGGCCACTTTACAGATACCAAAACCCCATTTGGATTCCAAGACTATTATTTCAACTGGCACATCAGGATGCATCTTACACATGACTTTTTGTATATGTTAAATCATCTCTAAATTACTTACAAACATAATTAGAACCGAAATAACAATTGTACTGTATTTTAGGGGAAAATGACAAAAATCTATACAAGTTTTTTCCCCTTTTTCTTCATTTCCTAATTTTCTTATCTGTTTTTTTTTTTTAATTTAAACTTTATTTACTTTTAATTTATCTGTATGAGTTTTTGTCTGTTTACATGTCTATACCCTAAAATGCATGCAATATCTGTAGAGGCCAGAAGAGGGCATCAGATTCTCTGGGCCTGAAGTTATAGACCCTTGTGAGCTACCTCGTAGCTGCTGGGAATCAAGATCAGGTCTTCTGGAAATGCGATCAGTGCGCATAAGTACTGAGCCTTGTAACCAGCCTGTCTTTCTAAAATTTCCCCTTTCATCCTTTGAAGCAGGGTTTCATGTCGTAGTCTAAGATGATTCAGAGCTTGCCTCTGCCTTAGCAACTGAGATACTGAGTTTATAGGTGCATGTACTCATGCCCAGCCCAAAAGTAATTTTCTGTTTGTTGTGAATTGAGTCCTTATATCGAACTGATGTTCTGGTCACCGGCTTGCACTGGATTGTGATTGATAGAATATGCCAGGAATAAAAGTCCACAGTGCTTCTTATTTAACCTTAATGGGTGTGCTTTATCATGCATACCTCTTTTGGATTCTAATATGATTACTGATAACCTTCCTACATATTTATGACCAATCTGCTACTTAGATGATTTCAGATTTGGGGAGTTCATTTCTTTCTTACAGATCCCAGTCTGCTATCAGCAGTCAAATACCAATATATCCTCAGCTATGGACATGTTTTCATTGGCCTCCTTCATGCTGGAACTTGGTATGGCCTGGATTTTGACATGTCTCGTGCATGCTACTGCAATTACTGTGAGTTGATGTGTGCATCTGCTCAGTTAGGTCCAGAAAACACTGTTCCTTTATCCTCCACTCCTCACTCTTGTGATCTCCATGCCCCTCTTCAGAGTCCATTCCTGATTCTTGAGGGTAAGAGGTATGTGAGATAGACATCCCATATTGGACTAAACATCCCAAAGTCTCTTATTCTGCAAGTTGATCAATTATGATTCTCAATGATAACTGGGATCTACTGCAAGAACAAGCTTCTTTGATGAAGACTGAGTGAATTTCTGGTCTATGTGTATAGGAACAAATGATTAGGAGTCACTCTAAATATATGCTCATTTAGCAGAATACTAATAGTATGTTTTCCCCAAGGGCTCATGACCTTCCGGGTATAAGTTTTGGTCTTGCCGAGAGTGACATATAGCTGTAAATTAGTTAGCCTGCTCTGAGCTCCTGGCAGATTGTGTACAAGCTGCACCCACCCATAATGCTTTCCGGATTCACAAATAAAAGACACACACACAAACACACACACACACACACATTCACAGAGGTACTCACACACATGTACACCTGTCAATGTTGATATGCCTTGGCTAGCTCAAAGGTTGGGCACTTCTAATTCTCCCTGCTGCTAGCATATTTTTTCTCTCTGGTATTCCTGGCTTAACAGTTTCTCATTCTATGTCTTATATTTGCTGCCATGTTAACTTCTGGGCAGCTCCACCCCCATAGGGCTGCTTTCCCCTTCCACCTACATTATGGATGATTTTTCTTCTGTAGCTCCTAAACTTGATCCCTCTGCCTCTGAGTCAAGCGAATCTATTTTCCTTCTATCTCCCCTATCTGTCTTAAGCCTGGGGAATCCTGAAAGCCCCACCTCTGTCTACCCTGCCCAACCATTGGGTGCTGGAATCTTATTTTATCAATCAGAACAAACTGGTGGCAGGGTGTCTTACATGTAAGCAGTTTTGCGGACTAAAATTAACATTATAACACAAGCAGCATCAGGCATAACCTACTTCAGTGTCATGTATGGGCTACACCTCACTGAGTAGACATTAAATCTAATGAAAGTAGCTTTTCCTTCTATAACATTTGTGCTACTATTGCACCAATAGACATATCTTGCCTGAAAGTTCATTATTGTAGCTTTCAGTGTTCACAGCAGGGTAAAAGATTCGTGATTAATTTTTAATCTGGTAATATACACAGCACACTTTAGTACTATGAATGTTAAAGAATAGGGATGAAGCTTCCAGATGCTTATCAGCATTATTTTTTCCACTTCCTGTGACTCAAGAATGTGGTATTTCCAGCAACAGAGTGTAGAGGAATTTTACTCCAGCCACATGGATGCTCTGACAAGGGATCACAGCCAAAGACCTTCTAGGTCTGTATGATCCAGATGGAATGACACAACTTTAATCCCTCTGGCTAGAATACAGGCACGCTCTTAGTATAATCCTTTAAACCCTAACAATGAAGATCAAGTTATTTTGTATAAGGAAGCAGTCATGTTTGAAAGTGACATTCAATTAATGGGCAGACAAAGTGATAATCAGAGAAAGATTTGGTAGAATGAGTCAGAGATATGATATATCCAGCTATCATGAGAGTGCAGGAAAGAAAGGAGATTTAACAGTGCAGAGATAGAGATAGAAATGTGTGTGTGTGTGTGTGTGTGTGTGTGTGTGTGTGTGTGTGTGTGTTTGCATAAGTAATTTGGTGACTTCTATTGCTCACAAAACTGACCCACATTTCTTATATCTGTCTGTTCTATATCACTGTTCTTAAAATTTCTCTATTATTTTGTTTCTTCTCTTATCTCTAAACCTCTACAATTTATTCAGAAAAGAAATTCCACTATCTGGGATAGTTCTGTTCTCTCTTGAATTGGGGACAACGCACATTCTAAAAGTGTAGCCAGGATTCCTTTCTTCCAAACTTGTTTGCATTTCGGGTCCCAGCTTAACTATCACATTGGACAGCAAAGATTTTTGACCTCTCAGTAGAGGAATAGGGTAAGAATGCTTCTTTTAAGGAACCAGAAAAAACTTTGAAACCAAAATATAGATAACCTCTAGTCTTCCTCATATTTCTCTTACCACATTTGACTTAGATTTTTGTCAGACTATGTCTAATGGTAAAATGTAAACTCTGTAAGAAAACGAAAGTCTGTCAGTCTTACCCACTAATTTAATCTCAGCATGGCAGTGCTAAGCCTGACACATAGTAGACATTCAACAGGACTGAAGTGATGGAATGATTGACTCAATTTTTGACATCAATTTTTATTAGATCAATGATAAATGTCAAGGCAATCTCCCCCACCCCCATATAAGCTTTTCTTCACTATGTTATATTTCATTTGTTATCTTTTATGTCCCTCTTCCACTTCTATACTTTTCTACACATAAGTTTTCTATATTTTTGTCACAAGAATCAGGTTGCCACTTGTATTTTTTTTTTTCACTTTGTATTTGCTTGAAAGATGCTGATGTGTGGTATAAACTGACTACTGGGATGAATTGAAGCTGGAACACAGTGACCAAATTAACAGAAATGAAGAGAGTAAAGGGCAGAACTCTGACACATAGAATGCTTCAGGGCATCAGTGGCTGCTGCTGTCAAGTTGCTGACAGATAGCAGAGTTGGTAGCTATCATTTCTGGATTTCTTTACAAAGGAAGCATGTAGCTGACTATGAAGTGGTGTGTTTGTGTGTGTATTTTAAGGAAAAAAATGTTCACTCATACATCTATGCCATAACTCACATGTAGCAATGAAGTAGAGCTTATTCTCAGAACACTGAATGTGAAATATTGAAAATGAGTGAGGGGTCAAAAGGGGACATTCCTAGAAGAAAGCATCTCTTTGAGAGTGTGCTAAAATGTGTCTTTGCTAGATACAATGTGACTGTTTTATCCTAGAAATTAAGCCCCCAAATTTAAAAACATGGGTCATGTACTTCAAAGTAGCACTACCCTTAAATTTAGAAAACAATTTTGAGGAAGGAACATGTGTGTTACATATTTATCATCTTGCTTATATTACAAAATATTATAATAGATTTATCTTATATATGTGTTGTATTTGCTTACTAATGTATATATTAGACACATAAAATTTTGTTGTGAATATAAAGACGACTCACTCCCTCATTGCCCAATAGACAAAAAAAAAAAAAAAATCAAAAACAAAAAAAAAACTCTGTAGAATATAGGTAGACCTAACACCAATGGAAGAATATTTTGCCAGATACGGAAGGCTTTGATAAACTTGGAGAGCATGACTGACTGGCTGGCTCTGGTAGATAAACCAAATAACGATGTCTGAAAATTATATTTTCCAGTTAGAAATAATAGATTGGTAATTTAAAAATCTTTTTCAAAGAAGAGGGCATTGCCTGAAGGAAGAGTCAAATTCACATTCT
>LR752135.1:0-32204 GCA_902729485.2 Mus minutoides
TCATGTTCCTGCCTTGATGGTAATGGACTGAACATCTGAACCTGTAAGCCAGCCCCAATTAAACATTGTTCTTAATAAGACTTGCCTTGGTCATGGTGTTTGTTCACAGCAGTAACCCCAACTAAGATATTCTCCTTTACAGTGTGTATTCCACCATGAAAGGAAGTCGGGGCAGGTGCCTGGGTGCAGGAACTGACACGGAGGTCACAGAGGAGCACTGTTGTGGCTTGCTGCCTATGGGTTGCTTACTCTGCTTCACTGTGCCACGCAGGACCACCATCCAAGAAAGGCTGTGGCCTACAGTGGCCTGGCACCTCCCACATTGATCCTTAAACAAGAAACTGTTCTACAAAGTTGCCTGTGGGAAATATAATGGAGGCCTGTTCTGTCATTGTAACTTGTGTGTTGAATCAGCAGCAGCAGCAACAACAACAACAACAATAAATGCACCCAGAACACATTGCATTGAAACTAAATAGCTTTTAGTAGGATGGCCATTTTTACAGTATAGATTCTAACAATCCATTAGCATGGGATTCTGTCCACTTGTAGTGTCTTCATTAATACATTTCTTCAGAAATTTAAATTTTCCATTTACCTACTTGGTTCTGATCATTCCTAGATTATTTATTTTCTTTGACAGTATTGTGAATAGGAATGTGCCATGAGTTCTTTCTCAGCATGTTTGTTTCCCTAATTTGTTTCTCAGCCTGGTTATTCTTTGTGTAGAGAAAGGCCACTGATTTGTTTGAGTTAATTTTATATCCAGCTACTTCAATGAAGTTGTTTATCAGGTTTAGGAATTCTCTGGTGGAATTTTGGGGGTATGTATACTATCATATCATCTGCAAATAGTGATATTTTGACTTTTTCCTCTCCAATTTGAAATCCTTCAATCTCCTTTTGTTGTCCAATTGTTCTGGCGAGGACTTCAAGTACTATATTGAATAGGTAGGGAGAAAGTGGGCAGCCTGTCTAGTCCCTGATTTTAGTGGGATTGCATCAAGTTTCTCTCCATTTAGTTTGATGTTGGCTACTGGTTTGCTGTAGATTGCTCTTATTATGTTTAGATATGGGCCTTGAATTCCTGATCTTTCCAAGACTTTTTATCATGAAGTGGTGTTGGATTTTTGTCAAATGCCTTCTTGGCATCTAATGAGTTGATCATTTGTTGTTTTTATTGTTTGTTTGTTTGTTTGTTTGTTTTTTAGTTTGTTTATATAGTGGATTAATTTTATATAGTGATTAAGTTGTATTTCTGTATATTGAACCATCCCTGCATCCCTGGGATGAAGCCTACTTAATCATGATGTATGATTATTTTGATGTGTTCTTGGACTCTGTTTGCGAGAATTTTATTGAGTATTTTTGAATCAATATTCATAAGTGAAATTGGTCTGAAGTTCTCTTTCTTTGTTGGGTCTTTGTGTGGTCTAGGTATCAGAATTATTGTGGCTTCATAGAACAAATTGGGTAGGGTAATTCTGTTTCTATTTTTGTGGAATAGTTTGAGGAGTATTGGAATCAGGTCTTCTTTGAAGGTCTCATACAACTCTGCATTAAATCAATCTGGTCCTGGGCTTTTTTTGGTTGGGAGACTATTAATGACTGCTTTATTTCTTTAGGGAATATAGGACTGTTTAGATGACTTATCTGATCCTGATTTAACTTTGGTATCTGCCTAGAAAATTGTCCGTTTCATCCAGGTTTTCATGTTTTGTTGAGTAAAGGCTTTTGTAGTAGGATCTGATGTTTTTTATTATTCCCTCAGATTCTGTTTTTATGTCTCCTTTTTCATTTCTGATTTTGTTAATTAGGATGCTGACTATGTGCCCTCTAGTTAGTCTGGCTAAGGTTTATCTATCTTGATTTTCTCAAAGAACCAGCTTCTGGTTAGGTTGATTCTTTGTATAGTCCTTTTTTTTTTTCCCACTTGGTTGATTTTAGCCCTGAGTTAGATTATTTCCTGCTGTCTACTCCTCTTGGGTGAATTTGCTTCTTTTTGTTCTAGAGCTTTCAGGTGTGCTGTCAAGCCACTAGTATATACTCTCTCCAGCTTCTTTTTGGAGGCACTCAAAGCTATGAGTTTTTCTCTTAGGACTGCTTTCATTGTGTCCCATAAGTTTGGGTATGTTGTGGCTTCACTTTCATTAAACTATAAAAAGTCTTTAATTTCTTTCTTTATTTCTTCCTTGACCAAGGTATCATTGAGTAGAGATTTGTTCAGTTCCACGTGAATGTTGGCGTTTTGTTATTTATGTTGTTATTGAAGATCACCCTTAGTCCATGGTGATCTTATATGATGCATAGGATTATTTCATTTATCAGTTGAGGCATTTTTTGTGACCGATTATATGGTCAGTTTTGGAGAAGGTACTATGAGGTGCTGAGAAAAAGATATATTATTTTGTTTTAGGATATAATGTTCTATAGATATCTGTTAAATCCATTTGTTTCATAACTTCTGTTAGTTTCACTGTGTCTCTGTTTAGTTTCTGTTTCCAGGATCTGTCCATTGATAAGAGTGGGGTGTTGATGTCTCCCACTATTATTGTGTGAGGTACAATGTGTGCTTTGAGCTTTACTAAAGTTTCCTTAATAAGTGTGGATGCCCTTGCATTTGGAGCATAGGTATTCAGAATTGAGAGTTCATCTTGGTAAATTTTACCTTTGATGAGTATGAAATGTCCCTCCTTATCTTTTTTGATATCTTTAGTTTGAAAGTTGATTTTATTCGATATTTGAATGGCTACTCCAGCTTGTTTCTTGGGACCATTTGCTTGGAAAATTGTTTTCCAGACTTTTACTCTGAGGTACTGTCTGTCTTTGTCCCTGAGGTGGGTTTCCTGTATACAGCAACAAGTTGGGTCCTGTTTATGTAGCCAGTCTGTTATTCTATGTCTTTTTATTGGGGAATTGGGTCCTTTGATATTAAGAGATATTAAGGAAAAGTAATTGTTGCTTCCTGTTATTTTTGTTTTTAGAGTTGGAATTCTATTGCCTCTCGGCCTTTTGGCTAAGATCAAGTGTAGAGTTGGAATTCTGTTCATATGGCTATCTTCTTTTAGGTTTGTTGAAAGATTACTTTCTTGCTTTTTCTAGAGTGTAGCTTTCCTCCTTGTGTTGGAGTTTCCCTTTATTTTCTTTCTTTTTTATTGATTTTTTTAATTAGATATTTTCTTAATTTACATGTAAAATGCTATCCCGAAAGTTCCCTCTACCCTCCCCCTGCCCTGCTCCCTTACCCACCCACTCCCACTTTTTGGCCCTGGCATTCCCCTGTATGGGGGCATATAAAGTTTGCAATGCCAAGGGGCCTCTCTCTTCCCAATCCCTTTATTTTCTTTTAAGGACTGGGTTTGTGGGAAGATACTGTGTAAATTTTGTTTTGTCATGGAATACTTTAGTTTCTCCATCTATGGTAATTGAGAGTGTTGCTGGGTATAGTAGCCTAAGCTGGCATTTGTGCTCTCTTAGGGTCTGTATGACATCTGTCCAGGATCTTCTGGCTTTCATAGTCTCTGGGGAGAAGTCAGGTGTAGTTCTGATAGGTCTGTCTTTATATGTTACTTGACCTTTTTCCCTTACTGCTTTTAATATCCTTTTTTTTTTCATTTTTTTATTATTATTATGTGAGAGGAGAAATTTCTTTTCTGGTCCGACCTATTTGGAGTTCTGTAGGCTTCTTGTATGTTTATGGGCATCTCTTTCTTTAGGTTGGGGAAGTTTTCTTCTATAATTTTGTTGAAGATATTTACTGGCCCTTTAAGTTGGGAATCTTCCTTTTCATCTATACCTATTATCCGTAAATTTGGTCTTCTCATTGTGTCCTGGATTTCCTGGATGTTTTGGGTTAGGGTCTTTTTGCATTTCTCATTTTCTTTGATTGTTGTGTCCATGTTTTCTATAGCATCTTCTGCATCTGAGATTCTCTTCTATATCTTGTATTTTTTTTTTGAAAATGTTTCCTTTTAATTCAATTTCTGGAAAGTATGAACATATATAACCTACATTAATAAAACTCCTGAAGAGATTGACTGTATTTGTTCAACCTAAAAAAAGTCATCCATCCTTAGAAGATATTGACACAATGGTCAAAGAAAATACAAAACAAAACAAAACAAAACAAACAACAAAAAAAACCCTCCTAACCCAAAATATCCAGGAAATCCAGGTCAGAATGAAAAGACCAAACCTAAGATTAATAGGGATAGAAGAGAGCAAAGATTCCAGTTCAAAAGGACCAAAATATCTTCAATAAAATCATACCTGACTGGATCTTGTTCTTCCTGTAATCCCAGTTGAGTCAGAACTCCTCTGAGTCCAGCTTTCTCTGGGATCGTGTGATTCTGGGATCCTGGGATCCTGGCATTCTGGGTGTGTCAGAGTTCTTGGCAGTCAAACTTCCTCTAAGACCTTGAGATCCTGGTGTGACCAACTCCTGGGATCCTGGGATCCTAAGATCCAGTGTGTGCTAGAGCACCTAAAAGTGGTACCTCCTCTGGGGGCTGTGGGGCTGCCTGCTGAGTTTGAAATGAGGGAACCTGAGGTTCCTGTGTCCCTGCTTCTTCTGGCCCCAGGCACTCCCAGTTTTGTTGGAACAGATGTTGTGTTCCATTCACCAGTGATCTTAAGATCCTGGGCATGCTAGGGCACCTGGGGATTGGAGAGTCCTCTGGGGACCACGGGACTTTCTGCCAAGTCTTTGCCCAAGCTAGCTTATGCTTTAAGTACTATATTGAAAAGAAAGAACCCAGATGTCCCTCAACAGAGGAATGGATACCGAAAATGTGGTACATTTGCACAATGGAATACTACTCAGCTGTTAAAATCAATGAATTTATGAAATTCTTGGGCAAATGGATGTATCTGGAGGATATCATCCTGAGGTAACCCAATCACAAAAGAAGTCACTTGATATACACTCACTGATAAGTGGATATTATCTCAGAAACTTAGAATATTTAAGATACAATTTGCAAAACACAAGAAAATCAAAAAGAAGGAAGACCAATGTGTAGATCCTTCATTCATCCTTAGAATAGGGAACAAAATACCAATGGAAGGAGTTACAGAGACAAAGTTTGGAGCTAAGACAAAACAATGGACCATCCAGAGACTAGTCCACCCAGGTATCCATCCCATAATCAGCCACTAAACGCAGACACTGTTGCATATGCCAGCAAGATTTTGCTGAAAGGACCCTGATATAGCTCATGTGAGCTATGCCAGTGCCTGGCAAATACAGAAATGGATGCTCACAGTCATCTATTGGATGGAACACAAGGCCCCCAATGGAGGAGCTGGAGAAAGTACCCAAGGAGCTGAAGGAGTCTGCAACACTATAGGTGGAACAGCAATATGAACTAACCAGTACTCCCAGAGCTAATGTCTCCAACTGCATATGTAACAAAAGATGGCCTAGTTGTCCATCATTGGGAAGAGAGGCCCCTTGGTCTTGCAAACTTTATATGCCCCAGTACAGAGGACCACCAGGGTCAAGAAGTGGGAGTGGGTGGGTAGGGGAGCAGGGTGGGGGGATGGGTATAGGAGACTTTTGGGATAGCATTTGAAATGTAAATGAAAAAAATATCTAATAAAAAGTGAAAGAAAAGAAAGGAAAAGAAAAGAAAAGAAAAGAAAAGAGGATTGTAGTGGCTGCCCTGGAGGACTTTCAAACCCCAGGCTTCATCCTACAGATTAAAAATCAGGCTAAAAGCCTCACCAATCCCATACCATCATGGAAAGCTACACACACACCCCTCCCCCCCCCAAAAAAAAACTATATAAAACCTGCTTTCTACTCTGTTTGCTGCTTCTCTCCCATGCAGAGCAGCCTCCTTCCTGTCCTTTTCTCAGTAAATCTTATGTGATGTTTGTGTGACATTGTGGTAGTCCTTTGCTCTCAATGCCAGGATATTTTTTCCCTTAGAGCTGTAACACTTAACAGGGATACTGGACAGTCCTGTCTCATCTCTGACTCTAATAATATTGCTGCATGCTTTTCTCCACTTAGGATAATGTTCACTATGCATTTGTCATATGTCATTCACAGGCTTTATTACGTTGGAGTGTGTTCCCTCCAGCCCTTCTTTAGGACTTTTATCATGAAGGTATATTGGATTTTGTTAAATTCCTTTTTCAAATCTATTGAGATGGTCATATGATTTTTGTCTTTAAGTCTATCTACTGAGTTATTATAATTATTAACTTGTGTATGTTGAATTACCTCTACATCTCCTGGAGATGGAGTGTGTGTGTGTGTGTGTGTGTGTGTGTGTGTGTGTGTGTGTGTGTTTGAAATGCTAAAGTGGATGTGTATGTGTGGAGGCCAGAGGTCCATGCTGGGTGTCTTTCTTAGTCTTTTCTTCATTTCATATTTTGAGCTGATCTCTCACTGAACCCAGAACTTGCTGGCCAACCCGTGAGTTCCAAGGACTTTTCTGTCTTTGCCTCCCAGGGATGGAATTGTAGATACATCCTGCTGTGCATGGGTCCTGGGGATTGGAATTTAGGTGCACATGATTGACCAAGTACTTTCCTAGCCCCGTTTTTTATTTTATGTAAATTTATTTTACACAAAGGGGGTTAAAGTTTGTGCTTAGTGTAATAAATATCTAAAGTCATATCATTTATAGGAAAATGGCTAGAAATATAAACATTACAAGCAAAATAACCCAGAGTCAGAAAGGCAACTATTATGTTTATGTTCATATACACATTTGAAATCAGAAAGAAATAAAATTAGAAAGAACCATTAAGGAAGAGGAAAACTGAGCAGGCAAAGCGATGGTAGGGAGGGGAGAGACGGTCATGGCATTTACACTTGCTGAAAATACTAGCAGTAAGACTTTAAATTATGATATTTATATTATTACAGTTTAAACAAATGAACCTCGTAACAAAAACACAGCATTGTTTTATTCATAGAATTGTATAAGTAGCCGAAATCGTGAAAACAAAATATGGAGAGTTTGTTGTCAAGGCCCTTCAAGGGGAATAGTGAGAGAACCTGTTCTCATTAGTTAGTTGGTTTTTCAGAATAAAAGAGCCCTGGGCATGTGCTTCATTCAACAGGTACAATGACAGACACAACATAGTAAAGCTGTTAACATGACAAAATGAAAGAACACTTCTTGCCTTACAGGCGCTAGCTGGAAGTATAAATGTCTACTATTACTTAAAATATAACATTGAGGAACCATAAAGCTGAGAATAGTTGTGGACTAGTTTGAGTTCTTATCGATTGCATTAGAAAACCAGTGATGGCCTAGTTGGCCATTATTGGCAAAGAAAGGCCCTAGGTCTAGCAATGTTTATATGCCCCAGTATAGGGGAATGCCAGGGCCAAGTAGTGGGAGTGGGTGGGTAGGGGAGCAGGGCAGGGGGAGGGTATAGGAGACTTATGGGATAAAACTTGAAATGTAAATGAAGAAATTATCTAATAAAAAGAAAAATAAAAAATAAAAAAGAGGGGAGAGAAATTAAAAACCGTGATTTCATGAGGGCAAATGGCTATAAAGCATTATTTCTAATAAAGGAAAACTCTCTTTCTATGTAAAAAAACAAAAAAAGAAAAAAGAAAAAAGAAAACCAGTACACAGTGAGGTCCTAGCACTGACAGGTACTTAAGGCCTTATAGGAAGGTGTGGATGTAAGTGTTAACTATGAAATAAAGACCACAGACTGTCTTAAGTATTACAGATGTGCACAGCCACATGACATACTTTTATACATAAGAGTATAGCTGGGAGCTTTTTGAAAGAGTATAATTAAGGGAAACTCTTTATACTGAAAATGCATTTTTTTAAAATATTGTTTTCTTAAACAATATAGAATTAATTATTTACATCATTTACTCTGTACTAGGTATTTAAAGGATATGAGAAAATATGTGTATGTCATATATAAATACCATGGTATTTTATATAATGAACTTGAGTTTCTACAGATGTGGGATCCATGAGGAACCCTGTAGTAGGCCATCCATGGATACTAAAAGGCTGTAAAGAAATCAAAATGACAAATATGAGGAAATAACAGTGACAATCTGGGGCTCGGAGCTGGCACAGCCAGAAACACTTGCCATGTAAACACAAGGAGATGAGCTCAGAGCCTCTGCATGCACATAAAATCCAGGCATGGTGCAACCCCCGCTCCCCCCCCCCCCATGCTATCAACCAGAGCAGCAGAGGTAGGGCAGCCCTTGGAGCTTGCTGGCTAGCCTGGCTAGCTGAAGAGGTGAACTTTACATTCAGTGAGAAATAGTCTGAAAAAATAAGTAGATAGAAAAGCAATTTAGGAAGACAACTGGTGTTGACCTCTGGCCTCTATACATCATGAAGAAGTATACACCATACATGTTTGCACACACACACATACATTTACCACAAACAAGATAAAATTAATGAGCTAAACTTTTTCATCAAAAGAAAACATGACAAAGCAAAGTCTAACGGTGTGTTGAATATAGAGCATGCAGATAGACAGATGGCTTGGGGGAAAATACATAGAAAAAAGAAGAAATATTGATTCAGAAATGTTAAAAATAAAGAAGGGAATGTTTCAGACACACACTGGGAACTTACTGTACATGCACAACTATGTGCGATCTAGAAGAACCTGAATGGAGGGAATGTTTCTGAAAGTGAGTAGGAGGCTAGTTCTGCCATATGGTTATATCTTCATCTTTAGAGTCTGTGAATGTTTAGTTACTTGGCAAAGTAGACCTAGAAAATTACCTACACCATCCAAATGAACCTAAAATAATCAAATGATCCAAAGCCAGACATGGCTACAGCATAGCAGACACAATAGCACAGGAGAGAGAGACCTGGCCCACTGACACTGTCACGATCCATGTTAGCAGTCTGAAAGGAACCAGTGTCAAGCAAAACCTCTCTGGTGATGGCTAGAAAAGGGAAGGAGCCTCATTTCTGAAGCCCTAAGATTTTTAAGAGATGAACTCTAAAATACTTGAAATAATGACCTGTCTGTGACTTAGTCACCAATGATCCAGATGTCTCAGCTTGTAGAGCAGGCTGACTGAGCAGGAGCAGGACTGGACATAAGCTGCTAACTTGAGGGCAGATGGCAGACAGCTAACTGCTGTCATTCCCTGAGTTTCTGATATCAAATTTTAATAATGCATTTGTGTCTATACATTCACAAATCTTCAGTCTAATACTGGTAGTGCAATCCTGGCACTTGAGAGCTAGGTAGAATTGTGAGTTCAAGCCCAGCCTGGACTATGTAGAGTAGGACACTATTTTAAAGCGGTCCTGATGAAAGAAAGACAGGCAGGTAGACAGACAGATTCAGATATTAATATTTTACATGGCCCTCAAGAATGAGTGATTATTGTTTTCTTTCCATTTAGGCCCACTCACTTATCAAATATCTGAGAGGATAAGGGGAAAATTTGATGTTAAAGACATTAAAAAATATTAAAACACAGGAGGCATGGTGGTGCATGCTTGTGAATCAAAACACTGGGAGACTGAAGCAGAAGAATCCGTTTACAGTCAGCCGTGGCTACATACTGTCTCAAACCTAAAAAAAAAAATGTCTCCCTCCAAAGAAATATAATATGCATGGTTTGTTTAAAATACATAAACAAAGCTATCAGTTGACTATATGTCATTTCTGTACTGGAGGATGTGCTGTTTATGTAGAGCACTGTGAAGTAGCTGAGGCCAGCACTACACAATCTTAAAGGTTCTCCTAAGACATAGTTGCCCTTCATACCCTTCCCCTAAATACACCACTCCTCCCTTTTCCTCTTCTTTTAAGTTGCTGACATTTTCTGAGCATCCTCTTGCTTTCATCATCACCACCACCACTACCACCACCACCACCATGCGCCCTCTGACCTTTCCCACTTCAAAATATATTTTCCTTATCAATAGCATGGAAAATACTATATTTGAAAACTGTGAAAAATAGGTGGGGCATAGTGGTGAACACCTGTAAACACTGTCTGGGCAACATAGTAATCCCACACGTAGAACCCAGTGAGTGAGTTTGTGATGATTGCTCCATCTTCACAGATCCGGAGTGGCATGTAAGACCAGCACACCATGAAGAAATCCTCTAGAGTCGGTCAGCTTCTGGCCATGCCTATGGAGGAGCATCTTGACTGGGGAACTTGACAGTGGTGATCACCATCCCTGGGTTTTGTAGGGAGCAGGCTAGCTGAACAGTGGTGTGCATTGCTCTGTCTCCCTGAACAGATGTGATGTGAACAGTTTGCTTCCAGCTCCTGCTGCTGTGACTTCCTGTGTGATGAGCAGGACCTTGAAATGTGAGCCAGGGCAAAGCTGCCTTCTTTCAAGTAGCTTTGGTCAGCTATTTAATCCCAGTAATGGTAGAGACACTAACGCAGGAGGGAAGCTTGAAGCAGAGAAGACTGACAATGATGCCAAAATATTGTCAAAGATTTGGGATAATCCTGGCCTTTTCACAAAAATTCCCTAATGAAATGGTGGAGTTCTTCCCAAGCTCTTAGTATACAATAATTAAAAATAACTACTGAAAGATTTTTTTCTTTCAAATAATATCCTTCTAATAAGTAAGTTACTCAGTAAAATAAGCAGGCTCATATTATCTTATCCCAGGAGCTTGACAAATATCTCTTTTCTCCCCAGTGATCCACACCTTCCTCTTTCTGATGCCAAGGGGTAGAAGTGCAAACTGCTGTGGTCTATAATTTTCAGTGATCAATGTTGAATTCTATAAAACTTTTGAAAATCCAAATCTTTGACATTACACACACATGCAGAGAGAGAGAGAGAGAGAGAGAGAGAGAGAGAGAGAGAGAGAGAGAGAGAGAGAGAGAGGATATTAAGTATTAGTAGATTAAGGTATAGAATACTTATATTTCATTTTTCCTAAGTGTCCTGGCTGAAGTTCTGGGACAGCACAGGACCCAACTGATCTCTTCATTCACTTACAACTATGTTTTAAGTAACACATACCAACAGGCCAACACTTCCTCAAAGATGATGTTTAGGGATTTCCTCAATTGTTTAAAAGCTCACTATGAAGAATTCTTGTGAACAGCTCAGCTCTTACTGGCTCAATGTTCTTTTGACTTGAGAATTTACAATATGATTGCTGTGTAAACATCAGAGTTTTCTAAATATTGTTCAGTGTATGCACAGAACTGGTCATGGCTTATCTTGCACTTATCAGCTTGTTTATTTTGATTCCCCTGTACCTGTATGTCTAACAAGAGCAGCTGCTACTTTGTAAATACTTTAATGGCTTCTCTTAGGTAGAGCTGTCAGTTTCACAGACAATTTTTTAAAAGATTTTCATTCTTCCATGTGATTACACACCTTGAAATGTATCTTACCCTGAAAATCCTCTGGAGACTGGAGACTGGGTGGTATCTCCTTTGAAGGCACAGAGCCAACAGAATAGAAAGATTTAAGAATAATGTGTAAGATCATGTCAAATAACAAACGTGATCTGCACTGAATTGTCTTGAGTCAAACCGTTGTTGAAATGGACAACTCAGACTTTATACCCAACATTTCAGGAACTTACTATCAGGAAGGAAGAATCTGCTCTGCATCCCAAGCTAGCCTTGAACTGCTAATCCTCCTGCCTCTCCCTTCCAATGTTGATATGACAGATGTGTGCCACTGTTCAAGACTAATCTATCACTTTTGTTGAACAAGTGAGGAACAAGAAGCTCAAAGAGCTGAGATGACTTGTCTTAGGTGGCTGTGAAAGCAGAGATTATATCTAGTCTCTTGAATTTTTCACTGCAGTCTTTCTGTCCTGTGAGCATATGTACGATAAGAGAGAATAACATCACTGCAAAAGACAAAAGAAACAAGAAGAAGCAGGGTAATAAAATATTTTGAGCCACAGCAGGGTTTAAGGACTTCCTCACGAATCAGGAAATATGTTGAGTTTTATAGGTCACAGAATCTCAGTTTGAACTACTCAAGTTAAACAATGGCTATGCTCCAATCAGATTTCATTTAGACACCGAAGTCTAAATATCATATCCTTTAACATGCAAGAATGTATCATCTTTTTAATAATGTGAAATTTTAAAGAAAAAAAAGTTTACCAATTTTCAGTGTTGGTAAATAACAGAAAATAACTTTTAAACATTGTAGTTAAACATCTGTAAATTGAATTTGGTACATGGACTGCAAACTTTGTCCTAGGGAAAAAGACCAAAGCAAAATTCTAAGTAATTCATGGTTTCTTTTGTTTTCAAGAGTGAATAGAGAATTCAGTAATGCTGTTTACAAACTAGACTTAACAAATATATACAGGATATTCATAAAACTAGAATACACATTCTTGTCAAATTCTCCCAGAACATTCTCCAAGACTAACCCAAGTTAGGCAATAAAATAGCTCTATTTTCTTTTTCAACTTTGCTGTGATGGGACTCAAACAAAACCAGGATCTCAGACATAGTAGGCAAGTGCTCTACCACTGAGCTACATCTCCAGCCCTAAAGTAAGTCTTTATCATATAAAGTATCTTCTGATCACAGTGGAATTAAACCAAAAATCAGTAGCAGAAGTAAAGCTTGAAAATCCATAAATATTTAAAAATAAAGTAACACACATACAATGAGCCAAAAAAAAGAGAATCACAAAATTCTAAAACTTTTTGAGAAAAGGGAAAATATGTGAATTTATGATATATATTACAAAAGAAGAAAGTCTCAAACCAATAGCTTAAACTTTATATCTGAGAAAACCACTAAAAGAGTACATTAAAACAAAAGGAAACAGAAGAGATAATAAGATTAGAACAAAGAAGAGCACAGGGTAGAAAATGACAAAAGACAAAGCTAATGATACCTAAGATACAGTTCTCCAACAACCCGCAGATCTGACAGGACAACCAAAGCAGCCCTGCTAACATCAGAAGCGCCTCCAGGAATCATAACCAACACATCAGACAAGGGGCTTAGCCAGCATCATGTAAGTGCATGCCGCTCTCCTGAGATAGATCAGAAATAGAAACAGGCATATAATTAGTAAGTGAACTGAATTAGTGACCAAAGCCTCTCAACAGAGAGAAGCTCAGGACCTTTTGGTCTCACTGGAGAAGTTTACTAAAGGTTTAAAGACAAATTCCCAACATCCCCTTCAAGTGCTTCCCAAAAAATGAAGGGGGGGGGGGCGGAATTTCCCAGAACTGTTTTTAAAAGGTAATGGTCTAATACCAAAGACATACAAAGCAAGGAAATATATTGACCAAAAAAAATTCTGATGATACTGATGGAAAAAGCCTGAGCAAAACACTAGCAAAACAGATTTGAAAATATAAACAAGACTTAGACACTGAGAACAAGTAGGACTTCTGGAAAGCTAGAATGGTTCCACAAGTGAAAGCCAGGGTAGTCTGTCCCACTGACTGATTGAGGGCCAGAAGTTTAAGGATCTTCCCAGTGCTAGTGTAACCCATACAGAGTCAACACTTTTGCATGATAGAGAACACTCAACAAAGCATAGTAAAGGAAATTATTTTAACATAAGAAAGGCTACATAAGCTGGGCGTTGGAGGCGCACGCCTTTAATCCCAGCACTTGGGAGGCAGAGGCAGTCGAATTTCTGAATTCGAGGCCAGCCTGGTCTACAAAGTGAGTTCCAGGACAGCCAGGGCTATACAGAGAAACCCTGTCTGGAAAAACAAAACAAAACAAAATTTAAAAAAAAAAGAAAGAAAGGCTACATATGACAAACAGTTTATAGCAAAATGAGTAATAAAACTAGCAGCCAGAGCTGCCAAGATGGTTCAGCATGTAAAAGCATGTGTCATCAAGCCTCATTTCTGTCCCCAGAGCCACATGGTAAAAAGACATAACTGACCTTTTTGTGTGCACAATGGTTCATGCATACCTACAATACAATAAGTAAATATAGTTTTTGAAGGACTGAAAGCTGTTTCTATAGGGCAAAGAGAAAACAAGATGTCTGCTATTTACATTTATATTATTTATATCTAATGAGGTACTGGAATTTGCTAGTCAGGTTAACTATGGAAAAATGTTTTGAAAGGAAAAAAAAAGCATTTACAAATTACATGGTCATATTATATAAAGAAAACTCTTAAATTTTAAATTCCATTGAAAATTTGTTTGAATGAGCAAATCCAATAAAGTGTCAGGAGATACATCAGCATGTCAACATGCTCAAAGGGAGTGATCTAAAACAGTGGTGATGGAAACCACTCTGTCTACAGTGGTTTCAAAAGAGCAAACTAACCCTTACCAAGGAGGTGAGAGATTTGTACACTGAAAACAGTTGTTGAAAGAAAGTAGAGAGCCAGGTATGGCGGCACATACCTGTAGTCCCAAGAGTTTGAAGACTGAAATGGAAAGATCCTTTGAGTCCAGTAGTTCAAATCCAGCCTACACATGTATAAACTGTCTCAAGAAAAAAAAAAAGTAAAGACAAAACCAGAAAAGACATCTCATATCCATGAACTAGAAGACAATTATTGACAAATGGCAACTAACTGACTAGTCAGTGAAACTGCTATCCCAGTGCAATGACAGCTTTACAAACAACAGAGACAGGCCTTAATTTCTGTATGGATTTATCCATTTACACCTGTGTACATGTGGCATGCTATACATGTGTAACTCAGAGGACACATGCAGGACTAAGGCTTCTTCCTCCATTACCTGGGCTCTGGGGATCAGACTCAGGTCTTCAGGCTCAGTGGTGAGCAATGCATACCTACTATGCCATCTTGATAGCCCTCTATTAAACAATTAATGTGGAATTGCAAAGGATGCTGACTAGTCAGGGAAAACCTGAGGACAATGTCAGATATGTCATACTTTCAGATTTCAATGGTAGGGTAATCAAAACACTATGATACTTAACTAAAGATAAACCTATAGACCCATGAAATAAAACACAATGGAGACCCCATACATAAACTTTCAGGTAGGTGGTTAAACAGTTTTCAACGCACACACACATACACAAACATTTTAAAACAACTTGAAAGTTTTGAAACAATACTAATCTAAATAAAATGTTTTTAAAAGATATCTTGGAGGCTTGGGGAGATATATGAACAATTACCAGTGTGTTCTTGCTCTTGTGTAGGATTTAGGTTTGGTCCCCAGCACCCACATCAGTGGGCTGGCATTTGGCTGTAACTCTAGTTCTAGGGAACCTGACATTGTCTTACCTTCTCTGCATATGGTACACAAAAGCACATATACATACACATAAAATACCTTTAAATGATTTAACTTTATGTACTATATGTTAAAGTAGAATGATTTCTTATAATTGTCCAAAGTAATAAAATAGTATGGCAATTGAATAGCATTAAGAAAATGTAGGGTGCCAGGAGCTGATCCTGTACCACAGTGCTCTATACCTAAATACCATCAGGAGAGAGCTGGCCTCCCAGGAGTGTTGACACAACTGTGAACACAGGTAAGACCACCACTTCTGTTCAAATTCCTGGCCCAAGAGGGACTCCCCCTGCAGAGCCATCAGAACACAGGAACCAATGAACAGCCAGGAACAGGATCCTTCCAGTTTCCATCTGCACCCTGGAGCCGACCCTGTGCCACAGTTCTCCATACCCAAATTCCTTCAAGGGATAATGGGTTTCCCAGGAGTATAGACACACAGGCTTCCAGAAGGCACAAGCCACAGTCAGAGACAGCAAGACCAGCTAACAGCAGAGATAATCAGATGGCAAGAGGCAAGGGCAAGAACATAAGCAACAGAAACCAAGGCTACTTGGCGTCATCAGAACCCAGTTCTCCCACCACAGCGAGCCCTGGTTGCCCCCAATACACCAGAAAAGAAAGACTCTGATTTTAAATCACATCTCATGATGATGATAGAGGACTTTAAGAAGGACATAAATAACTCCCTTAAAGAAATACAGGAGAAAACAGGTAAACAGCTAGAAGCCCTTAATTGACAAAGCCACAACACAAAAAGCCTTTAAAGAATTACAAACAGGTGAAGGAATTTAGATCCACCCAGGATCTAAAAATGGAAATAGAAAAACTAAAGAAATCACAAAGAGAGACAATTCTGGAGATAGAAAACCTAAGAAAAAGATCAGGAGTCATAGAAGCAAGCATCATCAGCAGAATACAAAAGATAGGAGAGAGAATCTCAGGTGAAGAAGATACCATAGAAATCATTGACACAACAGTCAAAGAAAATGTGAAATGCAAAAAAGATGCTAACCCAAAAACATCCGGAAAATCTAGGGCACAATGAAAACCTAAGGATAATAGGTATAAAAGAGAGCAAAGAGTCCCAACTTAAAGGGCCAGTAATATCTTCAACAAAACTATAGAAGAAAACTTCCCCAACCTAAAGAAAGAGGTGCACATAAAAACATAAAAGAAGCCTACAGAACTCCAAATAGATTGGACCAGAAAAGAAATTCCTCCCGTTAATTAATAGTCAAAACACCAAATGCACAAAACAAAGAAAGAGTATTAAAAGGAGTAAGGGGGAAAGTAACATACAAAGGCAGAGCTATCAGAATTACACCAGACTTCTCACCAGAGACTATAAAAACTAGAAGATCCTGGACAGATCTCATACAGACCCTAAGAGCACACAAATGCCAGCCCAGACTACTATACCCAGCAAAACTCCCAATTTCCATAAATGGAGAATCCAAGATATTCTATGACAAAGCCAAATTTACACAATATCTTTCCAGAAATTCAGCCCTACAGAGGATAATGGATTGAAAATGCCAACACAAACAGGGAAACTACACCCTTAAAAAAAGCAATAAACTAATCTTTCAACAAACCAAAAAGAAGATAACCACACAAACAGAAAACAATATCAAAAATAACAGGAAGCAACAATCACTATTCCTTAATATATCTTAACATCAATGGACACAATTCCCCAATAAAAAGACATAGGCTAACAGACCATCCAGTCTGATGTATGAACAGGACCCAGCATTTTGCTGCACATAGGAAATGCACCTCAGTGTCAAAGACAGATACTACCTCAGAGTAAAGGACTGGAAAACAATTTTCCAAGCAAATGGTCCCAAGAAACAAGCTGGAGTAGCCATTCTAATATCAAATAAAATCAACTTTCAACCAAAAATTATCAAAAAGTATAAGGAAGGACACTTCCTACTCATCAAATGAAAAAAAATCTATGAAGAAGAACTCTCAGTTCTGAACATCTAAGCTCCAAATGCAAGGGCACCCACATTCATAAAAGAAACTTGACTAAAGCTCAAAGCACACGTTGTACCTCACACAGTAATAGTGGGAGACTTCAACACCCCACTCTCATCAATGGACAGATCATGGAAACAGAAACTAAACAGAGACATATTAAAACTAACAAAAGCTATGGACCAAATGGATTTAACAGATAGCTCTAGAATATTTCATCCTATATCAAAAGAATATATCTTCTTCTCAGCACCTCATGGTAGCTTCTCCAAAACTGACCATATAATCGGTCACAAAATGGGCCTCAACAGATATAAAAAGATTGAAATAATCCCATGCATCCTATCAGATTACCACAGACTAAGACTGGTCTTCAGTAGCAGCAAAAACAACAGAAAGCCCACATACACATGGAAGCTGAACAACACCCTACTCAAAGATAACTTGATCAAGAAAGAAAGAAAGAAAGAAATTAATGACTTTTTAGAATTTAATGGAAATGAAGGTACAGCATACCTAAATTTATGGGACATGATGAAAGCAGTGCTAAGAGGAAAACTCATAGTTCTGAGTGCCTCCAAAAAGAAATGAGAGAGCACACAGTAGCAGCTTAATAGCACCTCTGAAAGCTCTAGAACACAAAAAAGGCAATAAACCCAAGAAGAGTAGACAGTAGGAAATAATCAAACTCAGGGCTGAAATCCACCAAGTAGAAACAAAAAGAGCTATGCAAAGAATCAACAAAACCAGGAGCTGGTTCTTTGAGAAAATCAAGATAGATAAACCCTTATCCAGACTAACCAGGGGGCACAGAGACAGTATCCAAATTAACAAAATCAGAAATGAAAAGGGAGATATAACAACAGAAACTGAGGAAATCCAAAAAAAAAAAAAAAAAAATCATCAGATCCTACTACAAAAGCCTTTTTTTCAACCAAACTGGAAAATCTGGATGAAATTGACAATTTTTCTAGACAGATACCAAGTACCAACATTAAATCAGGATCAGATAAATCATCTAAACAGTCCCACAACCCCTAAAGAAATAGAAGCAGTCATTAAAATTCTCCCAACCAAAAAAAGCCCAGGACCAGATGAGTTTAATGCAGAATTCTATCAAACCTTCAAAGAAGACCTAATACCAATACTCTTCAAACTATTGCACAAAATAGAATCAGAAGGAACACTACCCAACTCATTCTAGGAAGCCACAATTACACTGTGTATTCTCCCTTGGAGATGGAAGAAGTTTCTGTCTAATCAGGAACTTGTCACAATTTCCTTTCATAGAGAACTTCATAAAAGATTTTTTTTCTACTTCTATCATGTTTAATGTTCCAAATAGATTTTAAAAACTGGTTGAGTGCATACTACTTTTAGCTACAGAAGATATCATGTATATTTAAGAGGCACTTAACTATTATAACTTATTTTGATGACTTAAAAATGTCAATACTGAGTTGTATATTTTAAAATAAATTTTATTAGTTTAATAAATAAAATAAAACAAACTAACTCCAGTTGGAAAGGTACTTTTCTATGTTAAAGCATCTGTCAGTCAGATCCTTAATCCTTAAGGCAAAGAAGACTTATTTCCTTTGTTTGTACTATATACTGGCATTTTCCACAACCAAAAACTGCAGAATTAAATTGTTATATGAAACTCTTTAGTATGCAAAAAAGGGTGATTAAAGTGTTGACAAATCAATGTGAATAGGCAAAGTACAAAAGAATTTTCAAATTTGATTTTGAGAACACTCATTTTTTCTTTTTCTTTTTATTAGATATTTTCTTTATTTACATTTCAAATACTATCCTAAAAGTTCCCTATACCCTCCCCCCGCCCTGCTCCCCCCTACCTGCCCACTCCTTCTTGGCCCTGGCATTCCCCTGAACTGGGGCATATAAAGTTTGTAAGACCAAGGGGCCTCTCTTTCCAATGATGGCCTACTAGGCCATCTTCTGCTACATATGCATCTAGAGACACAAGCTCTGGGGGGGGGGGGGTACTGGTAATTTCATATTGTTGTTACACCTAAAGGGTTGTAGACCCCTTCAGCTCCTTGGGTAATTTCTCTAGCTCCTCTGTTGGGGGCCCTGTGTTCCATCCTATAGATGACTATGAGCATCCCCTTTTGTATTTGCCAAACACTGGCATAGCCTCACTTGAGATAGTTATATCAGGGTCCTTTGAGCAAAATCTTGCTGGCATATGCAATAGTTTCTGGGTTTGGTGACTGATTATGGGATGGATCCCCGAGTGGGGTAGTCTCTGGATGGTCCATGCTTTCGTATCAGCTCCAATCTTTGTCTCTGTAACTCCTTTCCTGGGTGTTTAGTTCTCTATTCTAAGAAGGAATGAAGTATCCACACTTTGGTCTTCATTCTTCTTGATTTTCTTGTGTTTTGCAAATTGTATCTTGGGTATTCTAAGTTTCTGGGCTAATATCCACTCACGTTGTTAACGCTGTAGGTAAACAGAATGACAGCACTTATCAGAGACAGGGTCTGTCTAGGTTCTCAGCCCCTGCTACCAAGTGCTACTTAGCAGACAACAAAGGAGAGGGCTGCACTAGGCATGAGAAAATTGTTAGTCATGAACTAGTTAGCAGAAACTGTATTTCCATTCTCTCATATCTCATCCATCTCATACAAAACAGAGCTCCTGGGGCCCTTGGACAGAAGAGACATGCTGAATGAAGATTTTTCCAGCTCAGCTCTAAGGCCTGAAGGAGAAAACAAATTTCCAGGCCTTCTTCCTTCCATTGGTTCAACACACATACAAACTCTTCAACAGAAAATACCAAATGGCCCTTCAAGCAGGTAAGATATAGTAAATTAGGAGCTTACTACATAAGGAAGTATTTCACATTCAACAGATGTGACCTTGCAACTGATTTCTCTATGTTGATTTTGTATCCCGCCACTTTGCTGAATGTGTTTTATCAGATCCAAGAGTCAAATGATTCAATTGGATCATTTCTGTATGGTGTCATCTACAAGTGGAGATAACTGTCTCATTTTCGCACTTATATCCCTGTATGTATTTCTGTTATCTTATTGCTATTTCCAAGACTCCAATCTCAGTATTGAATAAGAGAGAGTGAAAACCTTGTCTCATTCTAAGCTATGGAGGAAGTAGACTAGATATCTTTTCATTCAGCATGATTTTGTCTACGGATTTAGTACATACAGCCTTCGTTCTGTTAGATGTGTTCCCTCTATACATAGTTTCTTCAAGACCTTCATGAAAGTATGTTAAATTGTCAACTGCCTATCCTGGACCTACTGAAATAATTATGTAATTTGTATTGGTATATTCTGTAATGATGCATTAAAATTTTTGATTAGCATATTTTGAATCAACCTTACATTTTGGGGATAACAATTTAGTCATGAAGTATAATCTTATTAATATATTCATTGAATTTTCTTTTCAAGGTAGGTGTGTGTGTGTGTGTGTGTGTGTGTGTGTGTGTGTGAACCAAGTGAGTATAATTAAGGTTAATTACAAAAATAAAGGTAAGGAGTCATTTAGAGGATTGTAAGCAACTTACCAGAGTAGCTATAACACAAAAAAAGTCTCTCCCTTCCCAGAAATTATTTAATTGATTGTAAGTCTGGCCTCCTCTGGTACCTGGATACATATGGTAAACATAAACTCATCCAGGTGTGTGCATACACACACACACATACACACCCACATTAAAAATCTTTTATTTCCTTTTAAGATTTATTTTATGTATATGAGTACACTGTAGCTGTCTTAGACACACCGGAAGAGGCACTGGATCCCATTACAAATATTTGTGAGCCACCATGTGGTTGCTGGGAATTGAACTTAGGACCTCTGGAAGAGCAGTCAGTGCTCCTAACTGCTGAGCCATCTCTCCAGCCCATATTAAAAATCTTCTTAAAAGATTTTTATTTTTAATTCAGGAAGGGGCAAGACCTCATGAGTCCCTCTTCTTCCGTGACAGTGTTGGCTTGCCCAAGTCCTATGCCAGCCTTGCACAAGTGACCATACTGCCAAGAGTTCAAGTACGACAGCATCCAGAAATCAGCATTCCACAGCCTTTCACCCGTTCCTCTCGCACCTACATGTATTCACTCTTGCATGGTGTTCCCTGAGCATAAGGAGGTGATGGAGATACCCCACCTATGGCTGAGAATTCAGCAGCTGCACTTTTGGCACTTGGACATCCATTATGAGTCTGTGCAGTAACCACTGACCACTACAAAATGAAGCTTCTCCTACCACAGATTACAGCAGGACTATTTTGATAACTTAAATTTCAGTATGTAGCAGGCAGTTCAACAGGCACATCATGTCAGTTATCAAAACAGCATTAGCATCTTCCTCACTAAGGTTTATAGCTTTGCTGTCCATGAGTTATTGGCAAGGTTTATCTACACTCAAATTCCCTCATGTGAGCATTCCTGAAGTCTGATAAAAAGCCATTACCTGTCTGAAAGCCATGCCACCCTTGCTCCAGTGGGTCTTGTCTAGCAAGCCATTAAATTAGCACAGAGGGTTGTTGGTCCATAACCCAGAAAAGACTTGACCAGAGCCATCTCATGCCGGCCCACATAGCTCTGCTGGTACCTTAAGGGCTGTCCTTCAGGAGAGACCCTCCTGATCAGTGTCGGTTTCATTCCTCTGTGTCTCTGTGTCTTAAGCCCACAATAGTATGTTGTCTTTATCAAGAGTCTTCCAGTCTAGTTCTGCTGACAATCAGCAGACATAACCATGTCCTTTATTCTGGGGAACTCAGGAGCCTGCTGCTGAGGTTTTAGTTAATAACCTTGTGTTTTCTGGGAGTGGGGTTATCTACTTGCACAGGGTACCTCTGTCCACACTTTTATCTGTAATTAGCCAACAGAATATAGTCTTGGAGTCTGGGTCATGTTTTCCCAGTCTTACAGCTTCTTCATACATACTTAGCTCTGATCAGCCCTCCTCCCATCCATCCTCCATGTTGCTCCTCCCCATCCCTGCTGAAGCATTCTGTGTTCAGTGTTTACCTTCTACTCACAAGAAAAGTCTCCAACCCCTCTGTTCTCTTTAAGCCTCTTCCCCTTCTTGTTGGCCCCTTTTTAGTTTCCTGGTTTCTATACACACTTACTTCCCCATAAATCCACATATATAAAAATTAAATTATAGCATCTACATCTAATAATGGGTTTGTTTTCTTTGAGCCAGAGTTACTGCACTTAATGTGTTTTGGCTGCATCAACTTTTTTGCAGTTGAACAAAACTGCACTGAATTTATCTCTCATACTTTCACTGTTAGGCTGTTGGTTGATGGCCATTCAGCTGACTGGATTTTCTTACTATTGAGAACAGAGCAGCAACAAACATGAACATGGAAGTGTGTCTTGGAGAGCACAAACTGCTTTGGATATCTGTCACATTTATAGAGGCCTTCTCAGTGATTTCCAGTGTGCACACCACACACTCGCACATCAGAGAGCAATTCCTCTCCTCCTGCCAGTATTTGTTGTTGTTTTCATGATGGTAGCTATTCTATGCTGAGATGAAATATGAAAGATACAATTCACAGACATGAAGCCCAAGAAGAAGGAAGACCAAAGTGTGGGTGTTTCAGTTCTTCTTAGAAGAGGAACAAAATACTCATGGGAGTAAATACAGACACAAAGTGTGGAGCAGAGACTTAAGGAAAGGCCATCCAAAGACGGTCCCACCTGGGGATCCATCCCATATACAGTCACCAAACCTAGACACTTTCAGATGCCAAGAAGTGCTTGCTGGTAGGAGCATGATATGGCTGTCTCCTGAGAGGCACTGCCAGAGCTTGACACATACAGAGGCGGATGCTTATATCCAACCATTGAACTGATCACAGGATCCCCAGTAGAGGAGTTAGAGAAAGGACTGAAGGAACTGAAGGGTCTGCAACCTCATAGGAAGAACAACTAACTATATCAACGAACCAGAGCTCCCAGGATCTAAACCACCAACCAAGGGGTACACATAGAGGGACCCATGGCTCCAGACGTATATGTAGCAGAGAATGGCCTTGTTGGGCATCAATGGGAGAAGAGACCCTTGGTCTTGTAAAGGCTCAATGCTCCAGTATAGGGGAATGCAAGGGTGGGGAGGTGGGAATGGGTGAATGGGTGGAGGCACTCCTTCATAGAAGCAGGAGGAGGGGGATAGGATATGGGTGGAAATCAGGAAAGGGTATAACATTTGAAATGTAAATAAATAAAACATCCAATAAAAATTACTAAGCATAAAAAAGAAAAAACATCAAAAAAGAATAATAAAATAGCAAAGTACTTTTAACTTGAATCTCCCTGCTACCTAAAGATGTTGAACACTTTAAAAATATTTGTTGCTCATTAGATTTGTTCTTTATAGAACTTTCTGTGCAGTTCATTAACCCATTTGAAATTTTTCTATTTTTCATTAAATTTTTGACATATTTATGCATGTGTAAAATGCATTCTAATTACTCTCATCTCCCACCTGCTAGTCCTCCTATCTCCAAAGAAATTATATAATTGGGTTACAGCACAAGTTACATATGGCTCCTCATATACTCTATATAATTATTAACTCTTCTTCTTCTCTTTCCACACCTCTATTCCCCTTCCTTACTTTCTCCCTCAGCATTCCCCCTCTCTCCTTGTTTGACCCATTGCCCCTCCCTATGGGAGCCTTCCCTTCTCCTTCGCCCCTTTCTCATTCCCTAGCCTCCACAGTACTCCATGTTAAACACACAAAGCTGAAGATTCAAGGCTAGGACTCACATGTGAAAAGGAGCATAAACTGTTTTTCTTTTGGGGTCTGGTCACCTTCCCCAGTTTTATCCTTTGTCATTGGATTCTATGCATGGATCTAGTTTCACCTTCTATATAGAGACATCCAGTTTTCTTAACACCATTTGTTTATATGTAATAACATGGCTGAAGCTATGTGAGCCTATATCTGTGTCTTCTGATCCATTTCATGTACCAGTACCATAACACCATGTATATGTATGGATGGCTTACACATGTGTGTGACTATGTGGATGTGCTTGTGGAGGCAAGTGGTCCATCAGCCCTTGCAAGATACCCACCTTGTTTTGTTGAGACATATGTATCTCTCATCACAAGTCTTATTAATTAAGATAGGCTGGCCAACCAACAGTCTATCTGGATCAGCTTGTCTGCACCAATTGCAAACATGTGCCACCATACCTGGCTTTTCTACATGATTCTGGGGATTGAACTCAGGTCCTTATACTTACACAGAAAGAACTTCACCCATTAAACTATCTCTCCTGCCCCCTTGTTGATATTGTAACATAACTTCAAATAAGATGTGATGTTATCTCTAGGATTGTACTTTGGTTTTTGTTTGTTTGTAGTTTGAGTTTTTGTTTGTTTTTTTTTTCTTTGTTTTCCACTCAGGATTGCTTTGACTATCTAAGGTCTTTTGTACTTCCAAATGAATTTTAAGATTTTTTTTCTATGAAATTTTGATGGAGGCTGAATGAAATTTGTTAGCTTTTTTTAAATAGCCATTTTTACAATATTTTTATAATATATAAGCACAAGAGATTTTTTTTCATCTGCTAATGTATTCTTCAATTCCTCTCAAGTGGTTTAACATTTTTATTACAGTGGTATTTCACTCTTTTGATTAAGTTTATTCCAAGTGTGTGTGTGTATGTGTGTGTGTGTGTGTGTGTGTGTGTGTGTGTGTGTGTGTGTGAATTGTGAATTAGATTGTTTTCCTGATTTCCTCATTATCGTGTTTGTTATGGTTGTAAGAAGGCTACTTAATTCTCTTTGTTACATTTTTTTTTATCTTGTTTCTTTGTTGAAAGTGTTTATCATCCAGCCTTCTGGATTTTTGTAGTTCCTGTTGAGAAATTTGCTGTTAAATATGACTTGGTGTTCTCTCCTTCCTTTGTTCTGTATATTTAAATACTTAATTAAGTGCTTTAATATACTGTGAGGTTCTCTGATCTTGTCTGTTTGGCATTCTATGTTTTCCTGTGTCTGGACTGGAACTTCCCTAAGTCTGGGAAGTTTCTACTATGACTTATTGTAAGAGTAACTTTTATTTGCCTGATGTAATTGTCATCTCTGAGGCTTACTATCTCAGTCGCTAGCTGAGGCCTAGGCCTAGAAACATCTAGCCTCCCTACAATTATCTAGGCCTAGAATGTTTTAAGCCTTTGAGATTTACTGCTGAATAGCTCACCCTTTCTTCTGTCTGTACCCTAGCTTGCTGATTCAACTCAGCTGTTCTGGCTCAAACTCCTCTCCAACCTGATTCAGTCTGTCTTCTCTAGGCTTCTGACTGAATCTCTCTGCTTGGCCTCAAACTAACTCTGGCAATCTGTTCTATTTTCCAGCTCCTTCTCATTCTCTGGCTCATTCTGTATTCTTCTCTGTCTAGCTTGTTCTCTCTTCAACCTATCCCTGTAAAATTCTCTCAGTGAAACTGCCTCCTTCCTCTTTTCCTGTCTGTCTGTACTATTTGCTTCAGTAGTTCCCCTTTGCTTTCTTTCTTGTGAGAGCTGGGCATATCCCATTCTGTTAAATATTTCTCTGATTCATCACTTTGTCTGCCATTCAATTAGACATCACTTTCAAACATAGTTCTTCCTTCTACAAACTGACTTTACTTCCATGGTTTGAGATTAAAGATGTGTACTAAGGGTATGTCTGTATTCTAGCCAGAAGGATTAAAGGTGTATGCTAAGGGCTAAGCCACACCATAACTAGAAACTTTTTTCCCAGTAAATAACACAATCTCATGGTTCACAGGGTGATCAAATATCCTGCAACAATTTTTTTTTTAAGTAGACAAGGCAGCAGAGCTGGCCTGGTAAATGGACGTGAATATTAAATAAAGGCTGTATGAATTTAGACTACAAAGAGTGAATGTGGTAGGTGGCAAGCCAGTGGAGTCTGAAAGCAGTCCAGTCTGTCTGTTTGCCACTTTGCTAGATTCCCCTCCGTATCTGGGAGACCCATCTCTGGATCTCAGCGATGATCCATTTGTCTCCAGGGCTGTCCTGTTCCTACTTCCAGGCCTTCCTTTGATAGACTGGGTTACACGTGTGACCCGGCAAGTAGGCAGAACTATGAAGATGAAGTCTACCTCAGATGCTGGTCACACCTTTGGCCTGTCCTTTGGGTTGTGTTTTCTGGTGAGCTGCCTGGAGCCCTGTTTAAAATTCCCTGCAGCTTTTGGCTCAGATCCAGCTGCCACCTCTGTCAGTGCAGACACAAAGACCTTTCTCATAATGGCTGGCAGAGTTCTATTGGTCCAGATTCAGTGTGTGCTCAGCCCAGTGCCCTCTTCCTTGAGTTTCATTTTACAGTTCACAGAAGGTCACAGGCTGCAGGAAGGCCACTTCAGCAGGGTCATTTAGAAATGGCATTCCACAGTGAGGCCAGGCCTACTAAAAAGTCTCCATTTGCTAAAACTACTCTCTGCTCATCCCTGACCTGAATTCCTTTCTCTGCTCTTTAAATGCCTGTTACAAAGGGACCAGGAAGATTTCCAGTACTCCCCATATTGAGCCAGGCCCACAGGATGGACCCAGCCTGCAGAGTTTCGTTTTCTGTTTTTGCTGCAGATAGAAATCATCCATCTCTGGTATCTTTTAACCACCTTTCCCCACATTTCTCCCAGAAGACCCACAGACTGTACTTAGGTACCAGGTACCATCTTGCTTTGTAAATATAGTTTTATTGGACCATAGCCACATCTGGTCATTGTAGTGACAACTTTTGTGCTACATCACCGAATTGATTAGTTGCAGTGGTGAGCAAATGTTCTCCAAACGACCATATCCATTTGGAAACAGGTTGGATGCTGGCTCTCCCATTAACTGCTTTCACCTTTGTTCTTTGCTGCTGTTTATTTTAGCTTGATTTCACATTTTGTTTCTCAGTCAGGAGTACTTCTTTTATTCTTTTTAATCAATAAAAATGATTATCAAATTCATTCTTTTTAAACATCTGATGTATTTGAATATGGAGTATTTTGTTATAATTACTTTTAGAAATTCTGTATTGGATTTCTTCTTTCTCTCAAGAACTATATAAAAAGTTTTTGAAGTTTCTTGGAAGAAGACACTATTTGATCCACAGTCTACAAAAATTTCCTGGGAATAAACTGGGGAAAGCTAAATAATAGCTATCAGAAGAGATGGTTGATGGCTGAAAAAAAATCTTAATTTAATAGAAATAATTTAATAGAGAGATAATAATTTTTACAATCCAGAAAAGGAATCTGAGGATCTAGAGGGACTAGGGAGTGTTCCCCTCCCTGTTAGAGGGACACCAGAGCCAGGGTGTAAGAGAGAGCCTCAGAAAATCTACATTGTACCCTGTACTCTCAGTAGTAGTTACTTTAAAGGGAGGTTACTGTGGTGGGGGCCAGAGGGAGACAAATACTGTACCACAGTGGCAGAGGAATGAGGGCTGATGGGGAAGATTCCTGATTTTTTTAATCCTCCTGCCTCGCCTTCCTAAACTCTGAAATTGGAGCTTGAGAGTGAGCCCAGGGGACTAGGATTAAACTAACTGCTATCACTTTAACTGTATTCTCAGTTCACAGCCATTTAGATTTGTATTTGTCTGATGTATATGAGTGTTTTGCCTTAGTGTATATAAATGTACCATGTATGTGCTTGGTGCCCACAGAGACTAAAAGAGTATGGTAGGATGTTAGAACTGGAGTTGCAGGTTATAAGCCACCTTGTAGATGCTGGGAAACAAAAGCTGAGTCAAGAGCAGCATGTGCTCTTAAGGACACAAGCTTTAGGTCCCCTGGAGACCATTAGAAAAAGAAGAAAAAAAAAAAAGACTCCTGCAGCAGCTAGGTGGCCCCAGTCCTTCCATCAACCACACTCTGTGGCAACCCAAACCTATTGTGATAGGACTGTGTGCTAAAACCTGGCTGGTGGAATTCCTCTAGAGTATGGAGAAGTTTTACATCAGAACTGCATTAAATGGCCGGTGAGGAGAAACCTGGTTGGAGCCACAGATAAATACAAATGTACAGTGGACTTAGGAAAGAAGAGAGCCAAGGATCCATGAAAACAGGACCCGCATCTGTGATGAGACTCAAGGAGAAGTGCCATTGTCAGGACCAGCATCTGTGCCACAGCCTTTCAACTCCCAGGGTTCTCCTGGCATCCAGGAGTGAGGGAAGAAACTGGGTGTCAGCTCTGGAAGGAAGCAGCAGGCAGCTGAGAGTCCATGCACATCACATGCCTTCCAGCTCTCTCCATACTTACTCTTCCTTCACTGGATACCCAATATCAGTACTTCAGGCCAGATCTGTCATGCCCCACCCCCTACCTTTTCTTTCTCTATGGTTTCCTTTTTAATTTTCCATTTGATAGACTTCCCCAGAGAACATCTCTGACCTGGTGTGTGGTCTCTCTGGATCTCAGCCTGCTAAGAGCTTGGGTGGCTTTAGGCTATCTGAATGCATTCTGTTTTCTCTCTATTTCATTCAGTATTGTCCATAGCTACCCTACCTCAACTCCCTCCTCTCTATTGTTGCCTCTATCAATGCAGTATTAATCAGCAGCCTTAGTTTGCCTTCTCCTTTCCACATAGAATAGCTAATACATGAATATAGTATTTTATAAGTGTCCTCTTACGTTCTTAAGTAACTAGAAGGCAAAGGCTGGTCTTTTTGTATTGTCCTATTATATTTTCATACTGTACCTACACTTTGAATATTACTGTTATAGATTCCCTCAATAAAAAGGCACAAGCTAGCAGATAGGATCAAAAAGCAGAATCATCCAGCCATAGTGATACACACCTCTAATCCCAGCAAAGGGAAGCATATCAGTGAGTTTGAGGCAGCCTGGCCTACATAGTTCCAGACTAGCCAAGGCTACACAGTAAAAATCCTGTCTGAAAAAAAGACATGGATTCTGTTGTTTTGCTTTTTTCTACTTGCTGCCTCTAAGAAATGTACCTTATCACCAGAGACAGACACAATCTTAGAGAGAAAATACGGAGAGAGGAATTCCAAGCAAGAAGAATGAGGAAACATACAGGAGTTGCTATTCTAATAACTAAAAAGATAAACTTCAAACCAAAAGACGTCAGAATATTATAAATAAAGTGACTTCAAACTGATTAAGGGCATGAGCTATATCAAGAGAACATTATGACCCTAAACAGACATGCGTAGGTATACCTGATTCCTAAACAGACTCTTAGATGCAATGACATAAGTTAACTCAACACAGTAAATGTGCTGTTCTCTCATCAGAACACAGCCATCCTGATGACAAGGAAAAGCATCTGCCCTAATGACATCACATCAAACAGGTTTAGATGCTATGGGAAGTCCAAACACTGCAGAATGCACATTCCTCTCAGCAGCCCGTGGAACAGTATATAAAATATATCCTATCATTGAGTACAAAGCAAGTACTAACAACATAATATTTTCTTATATTCTATATGACCACAGTGAAATAAAATAGAAATAAAAAACGGAAAAACTACAGACAGAACATACACACAAATTCATGGAGACTCAGAAACACTGTGAATGATGGGTTTCATAGTAAAAAGGAAATCTGAATATTCCTAAAATCTAATGAAAGTGAAAACATGTACAAAAGCCCTTAGATGCAATGAAAGGAGTCCTGAGAAATGAGTAGCTATAACTATTTACATAAAAGTGAGCCCCCGGGGTGCTGGCTCATGACTTTAATCCCAGAACTTAGGAATCAGAGGCAGGCAGATCTGAGTTTGAGGCCAGCTTGGTCTACAGATGACTTCCAGGACAGCCAGGGATACACAGAGAAGCCCTGTCATGAAAACAAAACAAAACAAAACAAAACAAAACAAAACAAAAACAACCAAACACAAAAGAGGAGGAAGAGGAGGAGAAAAAGAGAAAACCTCAAATCAATCTTAAATAAAGAACCAAAGGAAAAACAAGAACAGGTCAATTGATGGAAAGAAGTACGATCTGAACAGAAATGGACACAAAAACAGAAAACAAATTCAGAAAAAAAAAATCAATAAAACAAAGAGTTGATTCTTTGAAAAAAATAAGCAAATTTAATAAACTTTTGGCTCAAGTACCCAAGAGAAATATGATCAAATTAAGAAAATTAAAGATGAAAACAGAGACTTTTCAACAGATATCAATAAAATTCAGAAAATTAGATAAAGTGGAAAATTGTAAAGGAATGGATGAATTTATAGAGACATAGGACTTATATTTAAAAAAAACTGAAATATCATAGTCAGATTCATTACAAGCAATGAGGTTGAACCAATCATATGAAATCTTCCATTGAAACATTCAGGCAAAAACAGGTTTTCTCTGGAACTCCAGCAGACCACTGACGAAACATCAGTGTTTCCCCAAATGATTCTGGGGAAATACAGAGGGAGGAATATGCTCAGACCAGTATTAGACCAATAGCAAATACAAAGACACAATAAAGTAAGGGGACTATAGACCCATCTCCCCTGTGAAGAAAGGGTACAAAACTTCTCAATAAAATGCATGCACCAGAAGGCTGGCTCAGTGTTGAAGGACAATTGCTACTTGGAGAGGACCCAGTTCAATTCCCATTACCCTGTCTGTGTCTGTGGCCATGCAGTAGCAGGGTTCTCTGTAGATGACCATGGTTCCTATTACCATCCAAGGCCACACAGACATCCCTGATCTGGGCTGCTGTCTGGGACACACTGCTGTCCAAGGGCTGTGCAGAGCTGCCTCTACCCCTCACTGGCTGCAGCACTCTGGAAAGCTGACCCTACCTCTTGCTCACTGCAGCAACACTGGAGAAAGTGCCCTGTGGCTCTCCTGGGTGGCGTAGTAAAGCTGACCCTAGTCGTGAGAGTGCAGATGGGCCAGCCCCAAGAGTATGAGCAGCATGGGTATGGGGTTGACTAGAGGTTCCCCACCCCACCCCCACCCCAGTCACCTGAGGCAGTTGGGAGAACTGACCCCAGGGTCATGAGAGCAGGAGAGCTCCCAGGTCTTGGGAAAGCAGGTCCTGCACCTTGCTTGGGCAGCACAGTGGATGTAGCCCCAAGGGAGTAAGCAAAGGAGAGCTGGCCACTACTTCTCTGTGAGGATGAAGGTGATGCCTTTTCCACTTCTTGCCACCTTCAGCAATCCAGAGAGCTGGCCTGGGGTCATGAGACTCAGAGAGCTGGTCCTACCCCTTGCCTGCTGCAGCACTGGTGGGCTACCTGAGGCATTGCTAGAGAGCTTGACCTGGTGGTTCAGGTACAGGAAAGCTGGGGGCATGGGGTGGCTGACCAGCACAGATCAGACCCAGACCCAGATCCAGAGCTTTGAATTGGCCCATCCCAACATCTACCTCATCTAGAAACTGCTAGAGCTTGTAAAAGGGCTGACTCTGCAGGTCCAGAGCTACAGGATCTCCATGACATAGGGCAACAACGGGATACCTGAGAGAGCACCTGGTGAAGAACCAGTACTGGTGATATAGCAGAAGCCAGAGGCCTCGAACCAAACCAACGAGTCGTTGTAATGAATATTTGTAAAGATGTGTGGACAAAAGGGCATGCTGTGGGACATGCTACAGCTTCCATGACACAATGGCTTCTGTGCTTTGTTTTGGTTATGCTTTGTGAGGAGGTTGCAAGGGCAGGGGGCAGGTACGAAGGGTATGCGGAGATGAGCAGGACTGCGGTGCATGATGTGAAACTCACAAAGAAGCAATTAAAAAGTTGAAAGAAAGGGAGAGATGGAGGGAGAGAGGCAGGCAGGCAGGCAGGCAGGCAGGCAGGCAGGAATGGTTTCTTTGGTTTATAGTGCCTGATCACAGTCCCTCTTTGTGGAAAAGTCAAGGCCAAGAACCTGAAGCACCTGCTCTCATGCAGTCAAAGGCAGAGAGAGGATGCATGGTTATATACAGACCAGCTCATACTCTCTATTTACAAAGTTTTGGACTTAAACCCTGGGAATGGTACCACCCACATCAATCAATGTAATGAAGACAGCCCCCCCCCCCCCCCC